>JAGDQP010000266.1:0-64856 GCA_022664845.1 Lepisma saccharinum
CTCCATCGATTAGAACATGTGAGACATGGTTTCGACAATTTAAAAGTTGTGATTTCAATGTCAAAGACAGTGCGCGCTCTGGTAGACCACAAAAGTGCGAAAACGAGCAATTGCAGGTGTTATTGAAGGATGACCCAACTCAAACTCAACAGCAATTGGCAAAAGCATTAAATGTGTCACAAGAAACAATCAGCAGACGTTTACGAGCAATGGGGAAGATCAATAAACTGGGTAAATGGGTCCCACACGATTTGAATAAGCGTCAAATGGAAAATCGCAAAGTCACTTGTGAAATGCTGCTTCAACGCTACGAAAGAAAATCCTTTTTGTATCAAATTGTGACGGGTGACGAAAAATGGATTTATTTTGAAAACCCGAAGCGGAAAAAATCGTGGCTTTCACCTGGCGAAGCCCGTCCTTCAACACCAAGGCCAAATCGTTTTGGCAAGAAGACCATGCTTTGTGTCTGGTGGGACCAGAGCGGTATTGTGTATTATGAACTCTTGAAACTCGGCGAAATCGTTAATGCACAACGCTATCGACAACAAATGATTAATTTAATTCACGCATTGATCGAAAGACGACCGGAATGGGCCCGAAGACATGGCGAAGTGATTGTGTTACACGACAATGCGCCGTCTCACACAGCAAAACCAGTGAAAGACTCCTTGAAATCGCTTGGATGGGACATCTTTCCGCACCCGCCGTACTCCCCAGACATGGCGCCATCTGACTATCACCTCTTCGCATCAATGGGGCACGCGCTCGCTGAGCAGTACTTCAGCAATTTCGAAGACGTTGGAAAATGGCTCGACGAATGGTTTGCCGCAAAAGACAAGCAGTTTTTCTGGCATGGTATGCATCAATTACCTGAAAGATGGGCGAAATGTGTAGAAGCCGATGGCCAATATTTTGAATAAAACAAAATTAATTTCCCTTGAAAATTACGTGTTTTCTTTACCACAAAAACAGGCAAAAATTATGCATACACCTTGTATATATTGTTTTTACACATAGCATTTGTATTGTATTTTATGTTCATTAGTTGAATAAACTCTGTACGCCTTATAATTTAAGATTCTGTAGATTTTAAAAAAAATATATAATTCTGCTAAATGAGAAGAATATCATGCCAATAACTTGAATTTTATGTCATCATGGCAACAGAAGACAAGATTAATCGTCTAAAATCAAAATTTCTACTTCTTAAATGCAAGACAAAGAATTATCCACTTTTCTTTAAACTGTACATGGTAATTGTTTTCAAATGAAGACTTCAACTTTAACAAAAAAACATAGCTCATTAAAACTAGAAAGTTAATTCTACAAAATCAGATAAAAGAGTAAGAAAGAAAGAAAACGTGTCCATTGATATAATAATGTGTCCACTATGCTAATTAGATTACACATCTGATATAAAATAAACTTACACATTCGTTATCCCAGTCAGTTGGAATTCTATCGCTGAAAATATCGCTGAACTTATCCAATGGGACGGGATGGTAAAATCCTGGAATATATATTTTCTCAGGTTCTGTCTCTTCCGAGTCTTTGTAATAAATCTATGGGGGAATAAGTTTAAAATTGTACACCAACGAAAATATTTAACGTGAAATAAAAGCATAAAAAAATACAATACAAAATTACAATTAAAAAAAAACATAATTACAAAATTGCCCAAAATGTCAAATGGGGTTTACCTGATATTGTACAGGATGAAGTAAATCTGTGACGTAGTTAGTTTTGGTGCCCGGTGCAACAACACTTCTGGATACCCCATTCCTTTTCTTGGACAATTTAAAAGTATATCGAAAGACATCTAATTTCTATTCTTTACAGCATCATAAGGCTACATGAAAGCCATCATGTCTTAAACTTTGCTACAGAAATGAGAAAGACGGCCAAGGTCATTATTAAAGGTACAATCGAGGCATTCACCCAGAGCAACTAAAGAAGGTTGTGAAAAATGTGTTAAGATGACGACGTCAGCGGTACTCGAACCTGCACCATGACTAGTGTTTATCCGAAGTCAGTAGCCATAACCTGTAGACCGTAGTATGATGGATTTTTGCTAATTCCATGAATAGCGATGTAAGATAACATTACGCCTGTTGATACAACTTCAAATGTTACAAAAATAGAAACATGTTCCGTGATACTGAATTATTTATACATTATTTTGAATTCAGTTCATTTTATCGATGTTCATTGTTGGTGTTAATTGTTGGTCTTTCAAGGTCACATTTTCCCTCCACTTTTTCACTTCCATTTTTATTTAGCATTTATTTACCATGCAGCTGGTTTAATATTAGTTATTTTTCTAAGTATTCTCTGTCGTGGTCAACATATTTTCTCTAGCTTTCTGGAAACTTTCTTATCACACTTTCGTACAATTCTTTTCTCTGTTGTACAAACCATCCTAGGACAACGTTCTTCAACATTTCATTTTTTGATTTTAACTTCTTCCCACACAAAAATTCCAGGTCAAACAGGTGGTAGTCACATAGAGACATATCAGGTCTGTATGGAGAGTGGGGTACAACGCCCAATTTCACTAATAATTTCATAGTCTCCATAGCCATATGGGGTCTAGAGTGGCACATCTGATTGTTGAGGAGTTCTGATCTCTTATTTTGTTAGGTGCAGCTTATCGTGGATGATGCTATGCACACTTCAAGCGTTAATGTTTAGTGCAGAGCTCAGATTACTTATAGTAATCCTCATGTTGTCTAGTATTAGTTCATTTATCCACGCGATCACAAAGTCGTAAGCAGCAGATACGGCCATCCCTTGTCTGGATCGCTGTAAAAGCTCTGTCTGTCCCCCTTGAAAACTCTACTTCAGTTATACGGATGAACGGGGCAGACACGACTCACCAAATTGTGTTTAAATTTATGTTGAATTTTACAGTTACTCACATCTTCCTTCCAGAAAAAAATGATAATTATTCTTTTCCTGCGCGGAAACCAAAACACATTCAGTCCCCTATTCCTAATTTTGCAATGCGGGATTTGTTATGGCAGCAAACAAATCAACGAAACATGTGACGTTCTGATATCGTGAAATATCAGTGTTGCCAAACACACAACAATAATAAGCACAATTTAAAAAAAACAAATACAAATTTACTAAAACAAAGTTCAGGTGAAATTTGAATGCTCAAAATATATATGATGTCAGATGGATCAATGTACGATAACTTCACTGCCATCTTTGGAGCATAAAAGGTATTAGATTCTTCAAATGGACAAATAAGTTAAAATCAGTGCTGAAGAGACTACACACTGCTCGTCTGCTAAATTTCACACCAGAGTCTAATCCTTGAGGGGAGAAAAATAGGTGTTACACGCTTCATAGTGTTGCGATGTTGACAGCAAGCGCGCATTTTCATTTACCCTACAACAACAAATACTAAACTGAAGTTAAAATACTTATTTCCGGTATTAGGTACCATACCTGAACTTGATAAAATTCCGATGCATTTCTATGGAGCTCCACCAATATCGCAGAAGCATATGGCGGTACAAAGCAGTCAGTATCTCCTAACGTTCGTAGAAGACCTAATACTGTATCAGCATGACCTGAATAGACATACATCTTCCGATCCGAACTTGAAACTCCATAAGCTTTGTCGGTCATATGGTCGATAATCTCCTTCAGAAGCGGTCCTTGAGAAAGACGCAGAAAAAAAACAACAGAAAGTTAATAGTCATTTTATTCATAGTTGGTTTCTGTATGTTAATTTATGCTTCATTCTGTGACGCTAAACAATATTATTTTGTTTTCTCTTTTGGATATTTTAAGGGATTTTAATATACAAGTTGCAGAGACAGGGTTCAAGCAAATTTCGAAAGACTGCTTATTTAAAGCACGGCTCAAGCTATATACAATTACAATGACAACAAATTATTTTTCATGCTGCTACATAGCATCTTCAATGTACCCTACACTAAATCTAGTGGACTAATTTCAGATCTGAAATCAAAAAATATTTGTTTCAGGTCACGTTTTAAAATTAAGTAAAATGGTAGAAATAAGTTTTTAACATTGTTTGTTTCTTACTTTTCTATTTTGTGAATTTCACGGCTTCCTTTCTAATATGTTTTCCGGGAATATATTACTGTACAATATACAAAAATTGCATTGAAATAACTCGAAGAATGCAGAAGAAATTTACGAATGCATTTTGATCTAATTTTACATTTCTATCGCCCATGTTCACAGCTCTTATACACTGCTCGCCATTAAAAATACAACACCAAGAAGGAGACAGCGGATTAATTCAAAATTTGCATAATATGTGGAGCATAGAAAGGTAAAAAACTGATTAGCACAACAGTTTCGTGACGCATTAGAGGCGTCGATTATGCCATCTATGAACAACAACCGGAGGCAGGCCAGAAAGCCACAATGCAGTAGTAGACGATTGTTGGTGTGACATCAGTGTGTGTATGTGGTCGAAAGATGCCTCGTCGTCGAATGAGGTAGCCCTGCCAGCAGGTTTCCACTTTTGGTCGCGGAAGAATAATTATATTATGGCCCATGGCACATCGCGAGTGCGATTTATCCTTCCGCGACAGTGGTACCTGTATTGGACGGACTGCGTCCGGAGTGCAGCGTATATGGACTCGATGACTCCACAAGGCACTACGCAACGTCATGCCGGATCCCAACGACCGCGCCATGTCAAGGGACGCGAGGACATACGGCTTGTGCGTATGGCTCTGGCGGATCAACACTAGCGCACGCATTGACAGATGTTGCAGCGCGCTCAGTGTCCACCACGAACAGTTCTACATCGTCTGACAGAGCAGGGCATATTTGCACGGCGCCCATTACTGCGGCTTTCCCTGACTCCGCAGCATAGGTATGAGCGACTAAAATAGCGTTACGCATGGAAAGTCGAATGGCAGGACGTCCCCTTCTCAGACGAATGCGTGGAGTACCATTGGTCCGTGCCCGTTCGTGTCTCCTACGCATTGACGGACAAGTGACCAGCCAATGCTACAACAATGTTTTGGACCCGATTGTGGTCCCTATAGTACAGGTCCTGCCGGGGACAACATTCCAGCAGGATAACGCATGTGGTACTGATGTCCAAGCCTTCCTGGCTGGACACAATGTTTTCTTCCTTCCTTGACCGGAGAGTTCACCTGATCTCTCACCGATTGAACACGTCTGTTCCATAATTGAACATATCTCACGACAGCGACCTCCTCCAACCACAGTCGATGAGCTGTGGCATCGTGTCGAAAACGCATTGCTTGCCATACCCCAGGAGGAGATTCAAGAGCTCACCTTCTGTATGCCTTGTCGTGTTGCAGTCGTTCTGAACGCGTATGGTGGGCCCACAGACTACGGACTTTCGGTAGTTCTGTTCCGCTGCCGCCACTTTGTCACGAATCGCACAGAGCGGTAAGTTTAATCATTAGCTACTTGTACCTTAAGGTATCCATATAACAATTCGGGGCTGGTATCTGCTCCTCCTTCTTCATGTTGCATTTTTAATGCAGATCAGTGAATAACAAAGTGTTCAGATGTCATCAAACTCAATATCATTTCACGATTTATCTACTTATGTCAATTTCATGAATTTAATACCATATCTAGTAACTTTAACCAAACAGTTGGCTACTCCTCTTCATAATTTTATCTTTCTCTCGCGGTTCTATAATGTCTCCTCCAATAATCTGTGGAGGAACATACCATATTTAATCAGCGACTTTTTCACTGACTTTTTCCGTAGGAATTTCCGGGATTTCCTTTTTCGTTAAATATGGATCCCGCTGAAAAATATATAAGCCAAATATTCACGCAAAAAGCGTTTGAGACACTTGCTCTTCCTGCTGGTTAATTGTTTTACTTACTTTTTGTGGAAACCAGGATATCTACCATCACCTTGGAGTCGTAGTGGGCATAGTATCTTGTTTCCATGATTTAAATACAAGAAGGAATATGTTCCCATTTTCATCAACAACCATCACCCGGGCCAAATTCAGCGAGAAACGTCCATAACTTAAATTTTAGACGTCAAGGAAAATGTATGCTACTGATTTGAATTAGCACAGTCGATTAAGTAAAGTATACCTGTTTTCCTGCCAGGTATTTACTATTCCCTGATATTTATCTTCATGAAAGTGTCTGTAACACTAATAAATAAGGCGGAAAAATAAATAAGGCGGTAGCAGTTTGCAAGACATGTAAATTGTTGTACTCCATTGAACAGACACACGGACCTAACAGCTAAATAACATAGGTCTTGTAGTAATTGAAATGTTAGTATTACTCCGAATGTGTGATTGTCACTAATGTATGTTCATTCCTCGTAGTAAGGTGAAAGTCGAGCAATTTACCTTTTGGAGAAAAGCCTAAAATTATGAGTAAGATAGTCTAGAAACACAGTCAGGAACGCAGGTACAGAACGCGCATTATCTACGAGCTCCATTCTGACAGCTGTAGAGGATACCACGATCTCATTTCAAGGATCTGAGTACATGTGAGTGAGAGGAAGAAGAAAGTGTTGATGGAATTCATCTGTTTTCCAAGACCTCACTTTATAATTATCCCAAAAATCAGTGCGTTGTGGGATAAAATTGAAATGCCTATAACTAAGCATTTTGTGAAATTATAAATGATGTCTTTAACTCATCTGGAAAACAGTTTTGATCTTAATTTTATTTAGAAAAGAGAAAATTAAATTAAATAAACTAGAAGAACTGTTATCGAACTTTGTATATAATTTTGGTCTACAGAAATTACAATTTATAATTCTATTTTGCTTATACCTGTCAATAGCCTCTGCATTTTCGGTGTGAAGACTCGTAAGGCCAATTGCGTTGCGTACAGAGATGTTAAAGGTTCTGGATAAATGTTTTGGGCCCACTGAGGAATATCAAACTTGTATAAGCTCTGATAAAGAGAAGGAGGAAACATGAGTCAATAAATGAAGATGTGGTACATCTACATACTGAAACAAGCTATTAGAAATATACTTTATTTTTTGTTTCTTTGAAGTACAAAGTGGCGCCAAGTCCATTAACGTGTTTAAAATTCGAATTGGTTCAAACGTTAAGGACGTTATCATTGATGCCACATTGCAATGAGGACATAACGCCACTTTAATTGACATCGGTTTTCCGTTTCGTAATGCATCAGTCATTTCAAATACAGAGCAAAATTTGTGACTGAAACAGAGATTCTGGAACGATTTCCAATTTCGGAATGTAAAGCCAAAATTGAGAGGTTAGCAGGCTTTAAATAAAGTTTTTTAGGGTTTCTACTGATTCTTTAAAGTAAAACTCTTAAGGGTTGCAGGGTGACATGGCTCCTTCCATTGACAGGTTTATCAGAATCCCTGGACCGAAGTGGAGTGTTGATTCCGTCATTTAATGTTGATCATAATTGTTTTGATCAGGTTTCCTGTCGGTGTAGGTAGGATGAGAAATTCGAGGAAAGAGATAGGATGTTACATGTGAAACATGGATCTCCAGAAACTGTGTGCATCCGAATCCCCTGGATATTCACCTGTCACAGATTTTTGTTTCATATTAAGAAAAGAAGAGTCAGTGTTGTATGGCACAGTACAGCGATCCATTGAAATGGAGTCAGTTAAAATGACGTAATTTCCTTTTTGCATTGGCACCCAGTCTACGCATGAATGGCACCCAGAGCCTGTTCCAATTTAAAACATGCCAGCTGACTCTGTATTACCATATCAGTAACAAACTATTTTACATAATTTTTATAATACTAAACTGAGAGGTATACATGCCATGACAATTTTCGTAAAATTTGATATCTGGTGATGATTTAGAAGAGTGCTGAGTACGATTCCCAAGTGAAAATTTTAGAATTTCGAAATCCAACATGGCCGCAGCCCAATTTTAAAACGCCTGCAATTCAGCAATTAACCAGATTTTGTTGCTTGCTAACGTTACATGCTATTTAAGGATACGTGCAAAGCTATAAATTATTAGTAATAATAATAATAACGAACTAAACCAAACACTCAAAAGTACCAATTCACCCTCAAACACCGAGAAACGAGAAATATCCGATTAATCATCTTATCCATGGATGATCTAAAACTATATGCAAGGTCTCCCGAACAGCTGAAAAAAATGATCATTACCGCAAAATTTAGCACATCGATCAGAATGAACTTCGGGGTAGAAAAATGTAAAATATTCCACGTAACGAGAGGCAGATAAACAAAAGAAGGTAGATTCCAAATAGATCCACATCACTCACAGAAGGAGAAAGCCACAAATACCTAGGACTTGTCAAACGTCGCGGCGAACAACACTCTAAAATCAAACTGAAAGAGGCATTCTAGAATAGTGTACCTTATCCTAAAAACCTACCTAAGCACAGGTAACAAAGTCAAAGCCATAAATACATACGCCATTCCAATCCTAACATATTCGTTCGGAGTCATTAAATGAGCATATCCTGATTTAGAAGACGTAAACAGAACTATCAGAAAAAGCATGATGAGACTCCGAATGCATCATCCCAAGACAGCAACAGAACGCAGACACCCAACCTTGGAGGAATGGAAATTCTAGACGTAAAACGATTACACCTCACCCAAATTGCTAACTTAGAGACTATTTCCTGAACAAACAGAATAAAATGTTCAAAGTTATCTGTGAAACGAATGTAAATAACACGCCATTAAAGCTGGAGAATGAAAACAATAACAAAGAACAGCCGAAAATAACAAACTGGAAACACAACGAGCTCCACGGTACACATGGGTCGACAAAGACGCCTCAAATAAGGACACATATGATATATAGTGAAACTGCAGGATTCACGATGTCAGTCCTAAACAGGACCATCCCAACAAAGAACTATGAGAAACATATCCTTCAAGAAGCAATCGAAGACAAATGCAGAAGATGTAACATCAATAATGAAACTATAGAACACATGTCTGGAGGCTGTGTCACACTCACTAACTTCTGTTATACCAATAAGCATAACAATGTGGCACATCATCCATCAACAGATAGCGAAAAACAGCAACCTCAAACCAGACAACGCACTACAAATACATCCCTAGAGAAATCTCGGAGAACGATAGATACAAATTATATTGGGATCGAGAAATAATAACAGAAAAAACAATCAAAGCAAACAGACCAGACATCCTCCTGCTTGATAAAACAAACAAAGAGGTTCTCATCATAGACATCGCAATTCTTCTACACCATAACCTACCAACAACGTACGCTACAAAGATAAACACGTCTGCTACGAAATCAAAGAAATGTGAAAACTTAAGTATATGTCCCATATAATTATATCAACAACTTGTAATTTGTCCCCCAATCAACAATAGATCAATTATAAACCCTCAACATCACATATATTGTGTCCTAAGTTCAAAGATTCGTCATACTAGATACATCCCATATTGTCAGGAGATTCTTACAAACCGAAATGTAAACTCACTACTTGACATGTGTCCATATTGATGTTTAAGATCAACCATTTCCATAAAAATGACAAACGAAGATCACATAAACAATCAAATGTTTGGTTTTGAACATTGCATGAAAACTCTTGTTGCATTTAAAAGACATATAGGTTGACATAAGTTCTAGAATATACCGAATAAAATTAAAACTTTAGCACATTAACATTTTGAAACACTAAATTCTAACTGATGGCTTAAATCAGAGACAAAATAGGCAAAAAAAAAATCTGCCTATTGGATCTGTTATTTAGAAGTAAAAGTCCGAATTGTATTTTAATATATTATAGTTTGAACCCTTATAAAAATATAGATTTTGTTAAATGCAACAATTTTTATGTTACATGTTCATGGTTGGGTGGTAGAAAAGGCCGTAAGAGTCTTAACTTCGGCATGTAAAACAAGGCGTAAATAAATATTGTTGAAACATATTAGCTTCTTCACATATTCGGCCACTGAAAATATTTTCTTTCTATCTGTGTCCTCTACAATTGCACTAAAATTAAAGACAGTTACCTAGGGGCTAAGTAACCCTAAGTCTATCTACAAAAACATGTTACCCTGAGGAATAAGAGACTTCGAATTCAGTTTAACATGTTAAATCGAATTTAAACAAAGTGAGTTATTGAATCTGGGATAGCATACTTAAAATAACATGTAAGGAGCCTCTTACTTTTTTCTTAAAGGTGGACTTAGGGTTCCTTGGCCCTAAGTAATATAATTTACTGAAGAGAGAGAGAAAAAAATGTGTAAAACATTGAGATACAAAACAGGGTGCGTGAGAATAATTATATAATATTTCATTACTTTCCTATTTTTACTTAGACTGTCCCACATGCTATAAATATCGAAACCTATCACGTCGTAAGTAAAAATAATACAGTACGATAAATATTATGTAAAACATTGACTTAAATCTATTTAAATGTAAATGGATCACAATTTAATTGATATGAATTTATTTAAGGCCTTTTGATATCTTTGGGTTAGGCCGGGATAGGGGAGGTAGAGGATGGTGAGGATATCGGCCAGGACCTTTCTTAAGGTATCATACTGACATGCGTCTGGTGAAACTGAGAAAAACCTTGGAAAACTTCAGTCAGGATGGTCGGCCGCGATGTTTAAACCCGTATACCTACATACTGCCGATCCAAAGTCCGCGACACTACCGCCTGGGTCACGAGGGCTTCGTATGGATTACGAATTCCAATTTCATTATAAAATTTCGAAGCCACGATCGACAAAAGATGCAGTTAACTGATGAAGTTTTACAACCGTACCCTTAATACGGGCTATTAGCATCTCTTTAGTTTTGCAAACTAATTTTCATCCGTGCCCTTATCATTTATTTATTTAAATCATGAAATAAATAATCAAACTCCGTGTTATGTATTTTAAATGGTACATATCCCCTTTTAACAACGACCGATCAATTCTTCGCATACTTAAGCAAGTTACACATTTACTAACAGATGGACATCACATTTGAATTAATTAAATTTTGAAATTACGACTACGTTACCAAGATTTATTACAACTCGTATGTTCATATATTTCTTCTTCTATCAATTTTATTGCTATCTTTCCTTATAACAGGTTATGTTATATATTAGCTATGAAGATATCTAATTATTTTCATTCTCATTAACATTTTCTTTACAACCAATTGTGATAAGAGGAGACAACAGCTGCCATTTAAAGGCGAAGAGCCGTATCAGCTAATTTGACCGAAATTGACATCATAGGGTCTACCTTTTATTAAACAACTCTGTTTCGGTCGAATGTAAAGATACGGTCTAAATTTGCCTTTGGACGGCAACGCTGGTCCAAATCAAAGAATAATGTTTTGATGGAATGAAGACTTTACTTAGCTTTCATGAAGAATCCAAGTATAACTGATAAGTGTTCGCGACTTATTTTCTTAGCTGGTTATTATTCGAATAGAGATGTAGTTACATGTATGAAAGTACGTTGTACAGTGTAGTAATTCACCAACACTGGGGGGAAAACGATCACAATCAGTCGAAATCCTCATGTTAGCACTCCGCAATGAAACAAGAGGGTAAAAAGAAATAAAAATAGAAGCCTGTTATATTTTTCATCGTGTGTAGTTTAATTGAGTTTACGGTTTCTCAACTACTGAAAAAGTTTGCATTACCGGCATGTGATGATGACTTTTCCCCCTTGAATCCCTCAATTCAGAACCTAAATAGACACTTGAGTGAGGGATAAGATTAAGATAAGCTAATGTCATATGTACAACCGCAAAATCCCCCCCCCCCACACGATAACACGATTACCCCTCAATAGACAATAAGATTTAAATAATCATTAAAGAGATTGAAAATGTAGTTTTCTTGCAGACTGTACTTTACGTCTATGCCAAACTTTATTCGAAAAGATTTCTACTTAAACTGCCAAACATTAAAACGCAAAATAAGATCCGCGATATTGTCCCTTTTCATCAATTTTGTCTGTGTTCTCTCCATGTTCAAATCATCCAATCACTGGCTAAAGTACGGCGATAATCAAATGTTGCTACAAAAATGTATCACAATAATGCAATCAGTAAGACTGGATACTAAGTACTAGAATCCGCTCCAAGGCTGGAAAACTTTCTCGTCTGTATCGCTGTAAGGGTTAACAACTTTCGAGTTAATTACAAAAAAGCCAGTACCAGAAACTGCACTTCACAAAGTTCCGCCAATATTATTGAACAAGTAGGTTGCAAGTTTACCAGGTGATAAGTAGGAACTTCGCTACAAATTTTAGGCAAAGATTCATATTTGCGATGGCAAGTTTGCAAAACAATTATCCGTTTGCTGTCAGAAGGTCCTTGAAGTGTGCTGCATTTTTTTTTCTTTTGCTATCGTCCATGGATTTAATAAGAATAACATTAAGGAAGCCACTGATTAGTTCGGCAAAGACATAAAGGAATTAACTGATACATTATATAGAAAACATATTGGGTCGGCACAGATTTATAATACACTCTCAAAGACAATAGTACGTAAATATTGTGACGCCACAAACTAACTAACTGACCAGCCAATAAAATATCCCCCCCCCCCTAACTTCATCTAGATTGGGATAAGCGACAAAGGCAGAAAAAGGCGAGAAACACAGGTTCTTGACAATGACTGATCTCTGCATGTGCAACACATACTTGACCCGAGACGATAACATGGTTCAAGTTAATGAAGAAGGATAAGAATTTATTTAAAGAAAATCATGTATTTACCTGAATGTGGAAAATTTCAAAAAATCGATCTATGGTGGCAATGCTCGTGCCTTTTGTCTCTGCGTTGAAATCGATGAATTCATAGAGGTCAGAATTATTCCTTTCAAAAGATTTCATTGGACACGTCTTCATAAGATTAACCCACAATTTCTCATACTTCTTACAAGGTTTGTCTTTTCTTATTAGCTGTGGAAAGAAAATATAAAATAATATCTGATTACGTACAGTATAAAAAAAAATCAGACACACAAGAAATTCAATTATGTCCTGCACTCTTATACCAAACGTGTTCTCAAGAAAGTAAAACATATGACTGTACTAATGTTTCAGTTTCCAAACACACGGGACTGTTGTAGAACCTCTGAAGGCAACAAAAACTAGACTGATTTAAGTCCTACCTCAGCAAAAAATTCGTTACTTTGCGGATATGTTTAAAAATGTCTGCAATTGTTTCAACATAACCAACAGCATTTATTACACTGTTAAGTTTACTGCTCTTTAAAATACTGATATTTAATGTATTTTCCATTCAGTAATTCATTCGCTGAAGTTCTACAAGTATAATTCGATCTATTGTCAATTTCAAGTGCTCATCCAACTAAGCATTGCCGCTGTAAATTATGAAATGCAAACAAGCTCTAAACTTTATTTCCTTTTCTACAGAAACTTTCATTGTTTCAAGTAGACTGTTATCATCTCTATGGCCTCTCAAGTTGATATTTTGACAACCATGTACTAAAACAATTGTTATCAAGGTGTCCAGTCGAACTTTTGGAATTTAATTTTTATGACCTTTAGGTAATTTGGGCTCAGGCCAAAGGGGTCAAGTCGAAACCTATTTTGAGCTTTTCTAGTTTGGCGATCTCCTGTTGAGCATTTTGAAAAATAGTAACAAAAATAATTATGTTGACAACCCTGACATTACCATATTCGTTGAATAATGAAACACTTAAGGTCTTTATTACAGAAGGTTATCCATTCGGCTTAAGCTTAAGGAAGAGAGGGCCATGAACCTAGGCTTTTCCAACATATTGCAACAATTTATTTATCAGTAATACCTCTACAATAAATCTGCTACTATTTTAAATACGGAGTTGCAGAAAACCTTTAATTCCTCACAATAAAACATTTATATGCATATTTACATCACGCTAATTTTCCACCATGATATTCTAATGTTTAGGATACTTAATAAATGTGATATGCTTAAGATTAATGGTACCTATATAACTTTATTTCCACTCCACCGTGATCTATGCAGAGTCAAATTTTTGCTTTGTACTAACAATAATATCATTAAGATTGACATGACTGACTGACAGGAGTGACGATTAGTGGGACAAGATTAAAATTGTAAAACATATGACGATGTCATTCAAATGGCAGGTTTTCCTAAAGGTAACACACAGGGATTTCACGTACTGTACATGTATCTTTGAAACTATAATATATTCTTAAAAGGATTAGAAACGAATAAAAAGAGAGAAAAAATACTCACAAAAAATAAGAAAGAAAATGGATTTCAATTCCTGATATACAGAAGATTACCCATAAAATAAGAAAGAAACTAAAAAAAGGATTACATTCAAGTATCAATACAACCAAGAGAGAAATTAGAAATTGCACTATATGGCTTTAAAAATACTTTAGAAATCCATTGATGAACTCGAAGATCTAACAAATCATAACCGAAAACAAATATTATAAAAACAAAAAGTTTAGAAAGATATGCAAAGCATTTAAAGCATATTAATAATATAGAAATAACCGGAGATTCAACACGTATATCCAATCAAGATTATCATACGGACGACAGTATGAGGTCTGTTAAAAGGAGCAGAAAAGCGAAACACATTGGTTAGAGAAGGATATAGATTATCCCCTTCAAGAAACAAATAAATCTGATCTGGTAACAACGAAAATCTAAAAACAAAATGCTTGGAACAAACAGGCTATAATCCTTGCTTACAATGAAACAAACAGAAGTAAAACTGTAGATATTCTGTGAAAACACTACACTTGACCATAACTGAGAAGAAGAAGTTAAAATATTAGTTATTTTGTGTTTTGAAAGATGTTTTAATAAGTATTTAGGAAATTAAAATTTCTGATAATTTTGGTAATCAAGCAGATATTCACTCAAAGGGAAATAAAACTAAAACCGAGTAATGTAATTCACAGAACAAGTTCACACAATGAAGATTTTGCACAAAGAACTAACAGATATTACATGTAGTGTGGTAATACAAACTAGAATGGAATTTGATTATCTTACTTAATTCTTATTTGAAAAGTCCCCTAGAAATCTGTTTTATCTACAAAGAAAGTAGTACTGATATATGGAGGGCTTAGGTCGAGATAGTTCTACGCCATATTTTCATGATTTTCTGAAAAGTGAGAATGAAGATTTAAAAAAAATCTATAATTCATAATTTATACTTGTTTCTACAAATATTGACTATTAAGTAAGGCTTTTCATTTCATTTATTATTTATAAAGCTAACTGTTTTGAATTTGACTGAATACATTTTGACAGAAGTTAAAACAAATAATCAGAATTGTAGGATATTGCTCCGAGGATATTCTCGCATATTCTTTATACATACTTAAAAGCTCTGTTCAAGGCAAAATAAAAATTATATACACAAGGGAAACTGTAATATATTTCACTCTTATTTCTAATATGCCACTCTCTTTTTAAGTGTTAGAACCAATTTTGTATTTTCCAGAACACTTTGCCTAAAGTTATCAATTACACCCATCGAACAAACCCATATGTAAATTACAATTGTTGTTTCACTTCACTTTTAGGAAAATATTGTGCAAAACAGTGTCCTTAACCATCTTACAGAGCATAATGTCGCAACATCTTTACACTAGCTTATTATTTATGTTAGCTCTTTTTATGTATAATGCTGATGCAACAATAAACCACTTGTTGCGAAGAAAGTGTGGCGTAAGACTATTGCGCAACGAGTCCCGAGCTCTATACACGGGAGAGAAAGGGGGAGAGGGGAGAGAGGGGGGGGGGGAATTCACATCCTATAAGAATTAACGTAAACTCAGTGTAGCTTCTTTCAATTTAAGTATGATCATTTCTTTAACTTACGTTGTCACGTTTTCTTGGTATTGTATGAACTGGTATAGGAAACCAATTCAATATCTCTGGATCGAACACTTCATCAATGGTAGGTGGAAATAAACCTGCTAGAAGACACTGGGCACTCATTATTGCCCGATCAGTATCGCTGCTCTTGACATAAATATCTTGTGGGTCATATTTCTTACCAAAGAGAGTCCCGTAGCGCTTTCTCAAGCATTGTCCCAGGCGAAACATCTGCTGCTTCCCTCTCTGTAACGATACAAGTAAGCATTTAATACACACGTATATCTAAAAAAGAATGGTAACGTATTGTCAAATTAACATTAATTTTGATTTACCACTTTATTAGATATAGCTGAATATTTAATTTAACGTCACAGAAACCAAATAATATAATTGCGTTGTAAGCATTTGATTGTGTATTTAGATAATCATAGAATGTACTATGTATATTACAGAACGTATCGTAATAATGTCATTGATTGCAAAACAGTTTTATGACCACTTCACGATAGTCAACGTTTGATAACTCCCTGTATATTTTTTTCACCTGCGATCGCGGAGAATTGAGACCCTACTTTTCGAACATATGACCGTTAAAAGAAGCGACGATGTACACATTTAACTAACAACTGTTCTTAATTGAAGTGGATCAACTGAGTTTAAAAATAAAAGTAAAACAGCTAATTTTTATCGACTTCAACATATAACAACTGCGGTGACCTCTATCTTCTATATCTCAGACAGCACCAATATATTTGTGTTGCATGTATTGAAACTTATCTTTATCTTGAGTCAGAGAGAACAATATACTACATGATAATGCATTTGCATTTTTAAAAAATCACTCGAAACTGCAAAAGATAACAAGAGAGAAAATTAAACTGCAGTTTTTATAAGAAAAATAACAAAATACTTTTGTTAAACTATATCTATATATTGGAACCATCCTTCTAGGTTTACTAAGATAAAATAAACACACAGTAATTAAAAAACAGTGAAAACAACACAAAGGGGGAAGGTTATTTGGTGATAGTGGTCCGTTATTTGGTGACGGTAAGTTATTTGGTTACATTATGAATTATTGACCAGAACTTTCCCTTACCAAATGTATGAATACATGAAACAAAAGTATCAGTCTGATTCATTAGATTTTTCACAAGAGTCGTCACTCACGAACATGGTTATGTCCTCATCAATGTCCTGTACAAGACAGTTTTCATGGAATGGTTTCATGAAAAAGCTGTACTGATTTCAGCTTGCCCCTGTCTTGCTTTTGACATCTTGTGAATTCAAAAATCTACATTTCGTACACATGCGCATACTTGTCTGAACAAGTGACGTTCATTTCCGAAAGTTCTGGAGAAAATTCATCTGTTTTTCCACAGTTTTAGATAAGGCTCACGGACTTAAAATTGACTGAAACGCCATAAGATCTGTGCTAAAACACTGACGGAGTTTTAAACTTTTCCGCCTTTGAAAAAGTATTACAGATCCTTGTGAACAGAATGGCATACAGAAAAATAAACATTAAAGCACTTTCCGTGAATTATACTTAATATTAATGTAACTGTAAATAACAACAAAACGTTTGTCTTGGACTTCAGCCAATGACTGATCTTTGTTACAGAGAGCTCAGATAGTGGATTGAAAACAGATGGCATGCTATGAAGGTTACAGTGCTAATATCTCGTACGTACCTCGTGGTAGCTTCGAAAGGAAACGGATTCTTCGGTGACAGGTCTCATAAGAATTATCACCAAATAACATATCACCACATAATCTTTCCTCATCCTAAATTCACTTAGTTCCATACGTTCTCCAAAGTCGACAGGCTGTGAGGATATAAGCGTTGGATTCATCACGCTTAACATGTACGCTCATTCTCCCAATATCATCCCGCCAATAGAAAGGCAGGCTATTTCTGATAAGCAACTTTTATGCATGACTGTTGTAATGTAATGTAATGTAATGTACCAAAATGGGCCCCTTTATGTCCTAAAAAACAATTAACATAACCTTTACTTTCGATGGCCCAGTCTTTATGATTTTTCTTCGTCGGAGATCCAGCGTGTTTACACTCCATACTCTGGCGTTTTGATTCTGGCTCATAGTGATGAACCCATGTTTCATCTCCGGTGACTAGTCTGCTTAAAACTTCATCACCTTCGTTGTTGAAACGATTGAGTAAGCGTTGACAGACCCTAACACGAGTGAGCTTGTGTTCTGCAGTAAGCTCTCTTGGTACCCACCGTGCACAGACTTTATGAAAGCTCGTCGTGGATGATTTGATGGCCAGAACCATGACTGATGTTCAAAGCAGATGCTACCTCATCTATGTTAATTCGCCTATTCGCCAGAACCATCCCTCGAGCTTGTTGAATGTTGTCATCTGTAGTGGAGGTTAATGGGCGTCCTGCTCCCTCTTGTTCGGCCACTTTTAGATTTCACGATCCACGAAAAAAAAAAGTTGGATGTTTTAAGTGCACTTTTCTCATATTGTAATGATAGTCTACGATGAATTTCTGACCCTTTGACACCTCTGACCAGAGGAATCGGACCACTGCTCGTTGTTCCGCTTTGGTGCAAACTTCTAATAGAGGGGCCATGATCTATGTGCAACAGAAGGAAGAAAAATGGAGGAATTAGGAACATTCATAGCATTAAACAATAAAATAAGCGAGGACAGAAGTCAGTGGGCACAGTGTAAGAAGAGTTATGTCAAAAGCGTAGAAAATTTCTGACTTTTCCTCGTATATAATATTTGTTGTGCTTCCATCTGGTAGTGAAATGAAGAAATTGGCGAACATTACTGGCAGACGTGATTTTGATATGACCTGTAAAGATGTCACCACCATGCTAAGAACAGTGGTAGTTAACAATAATATACCTATGCGGACCTGTTCCTCTGTTCATTCACTTTCCATGCATGCATTTTGTCGCCTCCATTCAATTTCAAACTTTTTAAAGATAGAAAAATAAGATATTATAATTTCCCACTTTAGAAAATCTGACTTACGTTGGTGAGTTCTCCGAAACCAAAGGCCCAATTTTCTCTATGGTGGAAAGGATCAGTAGGGTAAGTGTGTTCGGGACATCGATCTCCGTGACGATATATCTGTGAAAATTAAAGAACCTTTTGTGTAAGTGACGATATCTATTTCTATGTTAGTTTCGTATGCTATGTACAAAACAATTAATGTATTATATTAATGAATACAAAAACAATGAATGCATTTATGTATAACTTACGCCCATTCCAAATACAGATATTGGAAATAAGAACGGAAACACAAAAGGACATGCATGCTAAATTCTGGTTTTAACGTTTTATTTGTGAATGAAAATAAATATACTTCTTGAGTTTTCGTAAAAGTAAATAAATCAGAAAAATTTTATTGTCTCAGGAAATATATTAGGTTTTTAATAACATTTCCTACTGTTAAGAAGAAAAAAAGAACGAAAAACGCAAACTGGATTTGTGCAGTTTTTACTATCAAGCCTTCAATTATTTCTTCACTATAGTCCCTGTCATCTGGCGAGAGATTAAGTATCATATTTACACTTTATTCTTCCTCGACATGAGCCATAAGTGTCTAAAATTCAGAAATAAATTCAACTTAATGTTTCCTTTCTCTTCCAATTAGGACTCAGACTTCATCCATACTTTCCCTGCTTGAGGTAACTTCTAATCAGTGGTGTTGCAACGGTAAGCGAGTGGTATAACGTAAGGTCGAGATAACAGAGCTTATAAATTATCTTCTGTTAGTGTTCGTCTATTTCGTGTCTTCAAATTGGGAGCAAAGGCAGAATTATAAGAGTGAAAAAGCCCTTCTTAATATGGGAAATACTAAGAAAAGGGTGAGTCTGATGAATGGCGCTGTTAGATTGTCGAAACTGTTACAGTTTCGGGAGGTTTCACCAAGCTTAGTTAAGAATTTAATGAATCGTTCGCGAATAATTTTTAAATACCTTAAAGTTAGTTAACTATTCGTTAAATTCTTAACGAAGATTGGCAGGGCGTTATTTGTAGGGTGGGAAAGGGGGAAATTCCCTGCGTATACTTGGGCATTATTCGCTCCTCCAACGTGTTTCGGTGACAACACCCTGAAGATTGGTTCCCTTGTTTGTTTTTTTTCTATTTTGTTCAAGTTAAGTGCATGACATGTTACAAACCATTATCCAAACAAACCTTATAGTACATAATTACTTTAATAGTTAATTTAGATTAAACTATAGGTCAGTCTGGTAAGCTGTTAAATTAAACACTGACCCGGATCACAGGTCTGTAGGGAAATTAGCTCCTTTCATCAGAACAGAGCAGCAATAAGACTAAAATAATTCAGACGTAATGAATCAACTATCGGAAACTTGCTTTGATAAATGCGCATTAAATAGTTAAACTCATGCACAATAAAAAAACATTCATCATAAAAAAGTATCCGTCATTGGCGCATTTACACATAGCAAGTTATGTTTTACCTTCCTCGTAAAATATTAATATATTAACTTTTCTGAACCACAGAAGTCCCAAACCTATAAATTCCCGCAACTCGACTATCTGGAGACGATAAATCGCTATAAGATCGCCCCACATATCCATGATTGGGCCTATAAAATGAATATCCTTTTAGAAATAGGTTAGGTTCTACACTACGTAGTTCAATCAGAACCAATCAAGTCAATTTTACTAACAAGCTTTTATTATGTCTCTTTGGTATCATTAAGACATATCGACAAAGACTTACAACAATTCTATATAACAGATTCATTCGACTTCACGAATAATCATCTTCTGTAAATCACAATCGAAAATAATAATAACCAAATATGATACCGACATATCACCTCGGTTAACTTGACTATCATGACTATCCCTATAGGATATCCCAATATAGCACATAGTAACGGATGGCTTTGGTTAACTCGATTCAAAATACGATATATCATTTGTGCAGTGCCGATATCCCCAATCTCACACTTAATTCCAATAATTTACAAGTTATGTGTTGTGTTATAGAAATCGCACATTCAACGTAAATAGAAAAAAAGTGTACAACAATCGAGACCTATTGTTCTACACTTCTTCCTCCTTGGATACTTGGAATCGTTCTGACGAGGTTTCTGGCACACGTACTTCGTAGATAAACTAGTTACATAAAAACGAGTTAGATGGCGTTGAAGTTACAAAATAGTCAGAACTTCCAAACAGAGTGTAAAAAAAAGACTAGCATTTCGAAACACAAACAATTGTTTCGTTCTTTAGACTAGATTTTCATTCTCAAACAAAATGAAGCGTATCGTGAGATCTTATTTAACAATTTAAGGCTTTCGTATATAAAAACCGAAGGTGTAATAACTACACAAAATCATATCATTACAACATAAAACACAATTCAGTCGTATATTGAAAGTGAATTATTAGCGATGACAGCAAATGAAAAAAAAAATAATAAACAAAATAATGTAACACAATGAACACAAGATACTTTCTCGTTATTGGTCGATATAGTTACTATGGAACATCTCAAGCTACGTACACGCTTCAAAACCGGGAAATGTCAAATTGAATCCAAAGGTTGATCATCCTGACTACGGTTTTCTTTGATCTATCTCATTCACACTAAGAATGCCAGGTAACACGCTAAAATAAGGCCAGGTGCACTACACTGCCTAGTTCTTCGTCCGTAGACGCGTAGGACGTAGAGGAACAGTCGTTTTAACTTGTTGTGAAACCAATAATGAAATAAATCCTTTCGATGTTCTGTTCTTGTACTAAAAAAACTGTAAATTCAATACATTTTGATTAGAAATTATAAAAAAAAATAATGGAAACTTACCACATGCACTTGAACTACCGAAGTAGGATCCATTTTGAATGGACAAGGATTGAATACGTTGAAGCTACACCCAGTGAGCCGAAACCAATACATGAACACACAAACAAACAAAAAGATTTTCATTCTTTCACAGGAATTTTCACGTTACAGACAGCACCAAAAGAAACAATCAAAAAAGATAGATGTCCTCTGGGTTGCGTTGTAGCTAGACTACCTAAAAATAATAAATTAAAAAAAATAAATAATTAAGGAAATGAGAAAAGCTCAGATATAATGCATTGTATTGAAAAACACTACTTTCTGGTAAACTGAAACAAATAATTACATTTGTTTTATAAATTGCTATTATCTAGTTCCAATAGAAATGCGTAGATTTTTAAATATGTAGATCAGTAGCGGCTCGTGCTTCGTTGAAATGGAGGTTCAAGCAACAGAGTTAAAAACATAATGCTATGTCCAAAATGCCTTTTGCACAGGTGTGACCTCGTTTCTTCGCACCTTCGTCTACTACTACTAAATAGAACATTTTTCTATCCATGACAACTTCTCCTCTAGAAGAAGTTAAGTAATGAGAATATTTTGGAATTTAAAAAAGCTTTTATCTAAAATTATTTTTTTAAGCAAGTTGGAAATCATCGTCATTTTGTCAGTATGAATTAATAATGTTTATAAAGGAAGTCCATTCTCCTTTCCTGCCTCTTGGCGAAGACATCAATCACATCTTCATTAAAACCGGGTATACTCCTAACAAGTTCATTTTTCTATCGAAAGCATTGCTAAAGATGTCAGTCTTGCTTCAGTCACGCAGCTTAGAAGAAAAGTTTTTACCCTCTTCAACGTGGAAAAGCAGCGCTCTGCTTCTGCAGCTGCAGTTGTCATTGGAATAGTCACAATTACTTTCAGTAGTTTTATGCACTCGGAAAATGTGTCCTGGAGGTTATTTTCAAGCATGAATTGCAGAAGAGGAATCGCACCAGATACACTTCCGAAATCCTCCCGCACGTATAGGATTTCCAGCTCTGTGCGATTTCTCTCCTCACATATGAACTCATACGCTTAGCTGACACTAATACTAAAAAAAAAAACGGGCACGTGGCGACCCCCCACCCCCCTTCTTAAGACTCGGGCATTTTTATTTGCTGAGCACATAGCTTATTTTCTAACAATTTATTAGTAGTTTTTTTTTTTTCGAAAGTCACATATTAACGTGTACAGAATTTTTACATATTTCTGTTGATTATTATTAATACATAACTTTTACTGGAACTCGTTAATTCTTTTT
Organism: Lepisma saccharinum; assembly: GCA_022664845.1. Classification (NCBI taxonomy): domain Eukaryota; kingdom Metazoa; phylum Arthropoda; class Insecta; order Zygentoma; family Lepismatidae; genus Lepisma; species Lepisma saccharinum. The sequence goes on from JAGDQP010000266.1 coordinate 22,948, forward strand.
GAAACTAGCTCTTAAATTGTCTTAGAACCGAGAATCAAACCCGGAACCATCAGTACCAAGTGCAAAATTTATGTTAACTACTCGGTTAAGAAGGTCATATGTATATGAGACAGAGAGAGGAAGAATTTATCTGTGCCCTCCTTAACAAAATCCTGGCTACAGGCCTGTAGTTATCAACTGCTTTCCTAGAAATGTTGCTAGTCGAGTCAGCTTTTGGATAAATTCGCGGCCGATAATAGTAGATTTAAAGGCCAGCATATTCAGTGGAAAAGTAAATTAGTTGGTAACTATGACTGTGTGTGGGGGTGGGGTGGAGAAAGTGTTAGCAAAATAATGCACCTAAATACAGAGAGTGACCCAACCCAACCCTCCCTCCTAGCAGAAGGCAACCGTTTTGAACTTTGTTGCAGCCGGAACGAAAACTTTATTTTTTTTCCCCGCTGCTCTGTTTCCCAGAAATAGCAGCGCGCATGGTGTTTCGTATGCTCAATTTTCTCGTTTTCGGCTGTGCTTAAGCCAAAAGGACTTCCCTCACACCTCTGCCCCCTAGCCCAGAAACTAACCTCCAAGAGGATACATTTCCGCGGTTGAACCCACAGAGAGGATTCGCACGTTTTCTTAAATGCTCTGCAACCCGCAAGCCAGCGACGTTAAGCTGGAAAGCATATCTCGTAGGTGTACTATATCAGTCTTGTGATGAACATTAAAATTAAGATATTTTTTCTTTATATTTTTAATTAATCTAGCGGGGGTTCAGTGCGCTTTTGCGCACTGCTACAATCCGCTCCTGATGTAGATAGATGGGACGGAGAGTTTATCCTCACAGTTCTCTTCTAAATGTGCTGAAGAATATTCATGCAAAGTTTGGTGTAAATATTATGGACGGTGTAGACGCATTTGGAAGAACTGTATTTAACTGTTGTTAAAAAGTTGGCAACACTATCAAACGGTCTGAGTTTCGTAAAATCATTTCTTATGGGAATTGAGTTCTGTTGATTATTTCCTGACTGAATGAGTCTGAAGTTTTAATCCTACATAGATTAAAACAAAATGGTGTACTTTTCTTGACGACTCCACTGGCACAAAAGTAACACTAACAATGAGCATGTAAGATGGGAAAGCTCATAATAAAAGAACGAGAGAGAGAGAAAAGCTTAAATTAAACCAATGTACAGTAAGAATCCACTGAAAACCATATCTGCCGTATCTTGAATCACATATTCGTAAGATGAAATAAGGATATTTCCTTACCTGACGTCTCGTTTCAGTAATAATAATAATAAAACAATTGTTAACTAAGAATCTACACCAAAATTGGGTTATATTTTGCGTATTATCCTGATTTACAAGAAACATTTTTAGTGCTCGGTATTCTTCCGTTTCCTGTAGTTGATGATAGTGCTATGCTATATAGGGAAGAATTTGAGGAACATTAGCCTAGGGGCGTGTAGCCATCTAAATTCGGTCCTGTGGACGCAGGTTAGAACTCTCTTCCTGCCAGTTATTCTAACTGATGTTCTCTAAAGTTTTCTTCAGTCTCTGAGGTGAATGCCAGTATAATAAGGTAAGTGTACCGATTATGGCCCGGGTCCCCAATATGGCCCACCCTTCAGATTTCTTCAGCTATCCGTCGGCACTAATAGATATCACCGTAAACTATATCTTCATGACAAGTGAATGCATTTTTGAGCGACTCAGTTGATTCTAACTAGCGTGAGCGGTAGCAGCTTCAGTTGAAGTGGCATATTGAGCAAGACAATATTTTGTTATTATTTTAGCAAGGTAAGTAATGTTTCGTTTCAGTATCTATTGTTGAAAACCTAATCAGTATAATGCATGGATAATATATCTATGTGAACATGTGACGCAATGCATTACATTGTGTTACTAGCAGGCACCAGAAAAAGTTAAGAGGCCAATATTGCGCAATTTGTGGCCATATTGGGCAAAATGCAGTCATAATTGTTTAAATTGAAAGTATTGGATATTTGAAATGTTTGAACGAAGATAATGCCAGGAAATAAGGAAGCAATCAGTTCCAATACAGAGAATAAGAAGATTAAAACCAAAGCAAAGCAAGTGTCATCACGTTTAAAATCCCCAGACTTACAGCAGCTTGCTTATAACAGCCCCGAAGAACCGACACCGAGTTGTTCCAAGTCTTGTGAATCTTGGTTTTGGTTACCTTTGTCAGGAAGACAGGGTTGCAGACATGCGTCTTCTTGTGTCTTGTCGCAAAAACGTTCATGAAGAAAGTGTTGAAATCACCGCTAAAGATCACGGACCATTTATCCCTCATGTGAGACGTAACTTTCAAAATTTCTTCGTTTGTGTTATACTTCTTGTTTATTCATATTTTTTCTTGTATATACACTTATTTTTAACAAATTTTGGCATTTTGTATTAATACAATATTCTTGGTTTTGCAATGTCATATAAATTATGTATGCTTGTAATGTATATCTCTCACCATGTAGCATATATGAGTAATACAGAAAGATTACACCTCACTTTTGCTCGTTTTTATAGCGGGCCATATTGGGAATACCATGTTCACAATTATTTAAAGAGGAAAAAAAACGAATTCGAGAGCTGATAGTCCTCGAGAAAATATCTGCTGGTGATGCCAAACGTCGATTAAAAGAGTCTTAGCGCACCCTTCCATCTGGTGCGTTTTAACAAGTAGTAGCAAGAACGCCTGTTAAAACTGTCTCGGTTGGTACTCAGACAATTAATGTGTCAACACAAACAGAGTCCGATGTACTTATAGACCCTCCGAAGTTTCATAGAGGCTCAGAGACTCCTCGCGATGTGCTGAAGCAGGTTGCGAGACAACAGACACCTATGCAGAGTTTTAGTACTCCATGGGCTAAGTCTACTTTTAGTCCCTATAAAGTTTCTAAACTTGCACGAACTTCGCATCTCGCGACAAGCATTAAGCATCTGACACATATTTTGTCTGCTCAATTAGCTGGGGAAGAGTCTCCATATACTATCGATCAACCAAGTTCATCCTTGACCTCAGACATGATTGAGGACAGTCTGATAGATGCGGATTTTAATCTCGTGGGAAGAAAAGGGAAACCTAAATATAAAGTTAAATTTAGACGGTGATATTTTTCTTGATCTTCATCCTATGTTTTGCAGTTTTTATGATCTCCGTTTATTTGAGATGATTATGCCCTTTAGCCGTTAAGTTTTATGCTGTATTTTTGTTTTATCTTTTATCTTACAATGTTCACAGTATGGCCCACTTGCAACATTTTAGTTTTCGATTTATTACATCTTATGTCATTTCTAGGAAGCAGATTTTTTTTTTTCATTTGTCTAAACAGTCTCCCACCTTGATTGTTCAGTCGATTCGTACGAAGAAATAGTTTTTCTTAGAGAAAAAATCAACAAAGTTAAGGTGGGCTATATTAGGTCTCCTTACCTTATATAGAATATCTGGCAGCTACTTTCACTGTCTCTTTTCCAGAAAATGTGCTCGCCGAAGAACGTCACCCTCAGAATTGTAACAAGCTTAGGCCATAGAAATCATACAAAACTAGTAGCCTGTGATATAATCATTCGAAAATTAATGTCTTTCCATCTTTTCTTTCAGAGAGACCTTTCCGGCGGGTGGGGTAAGACATTGGGTTTCATAAATGTACTTTAGAACTTTTCGAAGGCTGTTTTTCATGCTCTGTGGAAAATTCCCCCTTGTTCTCTTGAATACAAATAGAAGATAACTTTCACAAACTATTTACACACACTAATAATGAGATCTGATACTTTAATGAGTATCTCATTTATCACATTTTCACCTGAATAATTACTACTCTAATGTTTCAAATATAAAACAACATATTTAGAAATTTTAATTATATCCTTTGTATGTAATGTTGGTTACAACTTAAAGCAACAATTGAATGTGAAATATTATTTTTATCTATACAAAGAACGTACTAAACTTGAATTCTTTTATTATAAACGGTAATTGCAAACTATTTTTTTTTTTATTATTATTCTCTTTGTGAATGTGAAGACAGTTTCACACTAGATGCCACTACTCTTGATATCTGTATGTTCGAAATGCCATTATCTTATTGAATATACCTGATTATGTTACTATCGTCCTTAATGAAAACTCATTGTTTCCAGTTGTACTTACATAAGGAGTTGCATACACAGACTTAACATGATCTCGTAAGTACTTTTATCTAAACTTTCCGTACTTAGTATATTTTGGAAACAGGTTATAATGTCTCAAGTTCGATTGTATTAAAAGAAATTTAACATGAGAGTAGTGTTCATAAGTTTCTAGTTGGTCAGAACATACAGTGTAGACATATCTCTAAAGCAACTTCCTAATGGAACTTCATCGAGCCAATGAATACGAACTTAAAGCCATGTTATATAAATGAAAAAAAAAGATAAATTGTATCCATAACAAAACCTATTTTGAAAGTCATTGTCAAATAGTAACACGCTTCATATTGAATCGTTTCATTCTTTTAACCTTTACGGACTGAACCCGTCTCAACTCTGAGGGGTATGGCATTTCTCAACGAGTACAAAGTTTCGGAGAAAAGGATGGAGAATGGTTTGTCAAGCCTCTATTCTGATTTTGCCACCCCTAACTTTAATTATTTTTTTTTACGGTGGAAAATCGGTAGAAACCATGGAAAACTCGACTTACACCTTCTCAATTTTGACTTTACACATCCCCAAACTGAAAATCCTGGTGGAATCCCTGCTAGGGATCATCACAGAAAAAAAAAAGATTTCTGGCATATGCAAAACTCGCCACTAGATCGCGAGGCTATATATATAAATTTCTATTTTTTTGGCCAAATTAACTTTGACCTAAGCCTGTCAAGCGTGAAGTATTTAAAAAAAAAAATAAAGAGTGAGTCAAAAAGACTTTGGACACTCTTTTATTTTGAAACCTGACAGGAAAATTGCACAGGACTACAACAGACAGATAGATATCAAGTATCACACAAGACGGTCGACAGCGTTATTGCGAAATTCCTAGAAAATGGCAATGTGGGCGATAGGGCACGTAGTGGGCGACCAAAAAATGCTACTAATGAGGAGACGGCAATCGGCAATGTCGGTTCCAGTATCGTATGTGAAGAGTTTGAAACGCAGTTACCGTCCGTCATCACTCATTGTCAGTGGAAAGTAGTATCAGTCAGACTTCCATTCTCCCGATATTGCATACCAATCGCTAGCATCTTTATAAGCTTCACATGCTACCTAAACTAAATGACGATGGCCCAGATTGACGGGTAGTTTTCCACATGGGCTACAAACCAACATGAACTGGATCCTTCGTGTGCAGGTGGCATAGTGTTAAGCGGCGAGTCCTATTTGTTTGAATGGGGAGGTCGATCGTCATAATTGTCGGTACTGGTGTGACAGTTATCCAAACTGGGGTTGATCCAAGTAAGGAACATAGTCCGTAAACGGTGATGGTGTGGTGTGGGATATGGGGCTACAGCATCACTGATCCGTTTTTCATCAACACAACAACCGTAACGGCGTAACAGTACCTGACGCTCTTGTAGGGACATGTGTTTCCTTCCCCTGTTAACCCAGACGGCAACTTTCCTTCTTACTTACAACACGATGGGGCCCTTCCCCACTATGACGTTGGTGTGCGTTAGGGGTTCGATGCACAGTTCCCAGGGAAGTGGATTGGTCGCCGTGGTCCCGTGGAATTGCCGTCCAGATTTGTGTTGGATTTTCAACCATTATCGCGATAGACCGAAAATATATGTGCGCATGGAAAGTACATTACAATAGAAGTTATTACAATTAACTCTAAAAGATGGAGTTCCCGGGTCTTTTGAAATAAGGTTGCATTAAAATATAAGGTTTCATATAAATTCAATAAGTCAAGTATATTTAAATTACTTCATGTCCCATGTAAGTAGTATAATAATCTACTGTATCCCAATTTAACATAAAATTAAAACGAAGCATAACTGCACATAAAAATTCTTATATAATTAAGAATGAAATGAATAGCAAGTAAGACTTAAATAGATACAACAGATTGAGCAATAGGAAGTGAAGATTTGTTTCACTGTGCATAGATGTTAGAAACCAAGAATGTGCAATTTAAGAAGACGAGAGGACGGGCCTTACTATTCGTATCGTTTAGATAGATTTGGAGGGAATTCCACAATTCAGCGGCTTAATAATTAAATTTCCTTCGATTATTCCAACCTTTATTTGGTTTCGCTATAACAAAATCGTTGACCTTGTACGACGATAATCGTTTGTGTCCTCAATTTGTCTTGGCCATAAAGAGGGGAAATATTGTCATGAATTGAAGAAAATTCATTAAAAATAAACATTGGAGCCTACATTCTATAACCTTTTGTCTTTCTTTTTTATTGATTTCAGAGAGAATAGGCGTCCATGAGACTCCAGTAAAGGACAGATACCAATAATTTACCTTGTCTAACTTTCTTCAGTAAGTATTCTGCCTTCTTATTGTTCGTGTCGATTGAATATGTGAGTAAAATACCGGTAAACTTTCTTCACAACGAACGTCGTTATAACGAAATTTTCGTTAGAACGAAGTATCCCGAAATCCCCGCCGAATTCTTTTTCGGCAATACAATGTTCATAACAACGATTTTTCGTTATAACGAAATAAAATTTCTGATCCTGTAAAATTAGGATTTTACCTGTAGTAGTAGACAAAGGAAGAATAACAAGCTAAAACGAGTGAATATAGAAATATGTTTGTTTCTCCGAATGCTGGTTTATGCTTGTGTGTTTGTGTACTACCTGTGACGTGTTTTTCAGCTTATTACATTAACAAGTATTTCCATACATAAAGTACATACGACACATTAAATACCATACAGTTTTACGGAAGATAGTATTATGCATTCATTGGTTTAAATATTACATCCTGTAAATGTACATTGTTTACGGCCTATTCCTTTAGTGCGTCAGTCGCAATGCTCGCAGCTTTATAAACAAGTGATCCCCGGTTCGATTTCCGGTGAGGGCACAAGTGATTCGGAACCCACGTTAAACTGTAGGTCCCGTCCTTAAGACGTCATATTCATCCGATGGAAGGTAATGGTAAACCACCATCAGAGATTCGGGTCAGGACCTTCATACGTGCACAACACCCATCATCATCCATTCACGTTTACTGCTTTAATCTATTAGTTTTCCGTTTGAGGAAGATGTCTCTCGGCGATCACTCTTTCGGAGGCAGAGACGGGGAGAATAGTGGGCTTTGTTGAGATACCACACCGACATTTGTCTAACTGAAACAAAACTCTGGGAACCTCAGTCAGGACGGACGGGACTCGAAACTATACATGCCTGTCCAGTGCCAAGATCCGAGTCCGCGACATTACCGACTGGATCACGGGGATGGCGTTCTCGCGTTAAGCAAATGGTAGAGTGACAGAAAAATATATTTATTTTCTACCTTATGGACCGAATCCAGGCTGACCAGACTTAAAAATGTATCAAGCTTCCTTTGACAGTTGTACAACGAAACAAAGTTCAAATGAATTTGAAGTTTAACTAGTTTCTTCGCAGAGGTGGTTGTTTCAAATAGCTTGAATTAGGTTTGTTATATCAAGTAGCAAAAATAGTATTCAAACAAGCCATTTATGTTGTTCTAACCAATTTGTTTCATGTTGTTCTAACAAGCTCAACACAATATTAAGTTTGAGAAGCTCATAGCAACTGACAGAACCTTGTTACAAGCTGGTATGCTATCTGACTGGTCATCGGGTAGTTCATAATCTCATAAATTGTTACGCAGCTAGAGATACCGCTAAACCACTACGTGTGTTTCACGTATTAGAGAAGGTTTGTGAACAGAACGAATTATCGCAGCAAAGTTAAATTCATACGAGAATTCTTTTTTTTCTTCTTGTTACTGTTTTTCTGTGAGAACATTCAAAAAATGACCATCGTTACGTAAATTATCACGTTGTTCCCAGCTGGCCTATCGTTACTTAATTACGTTTCACCTAGGCGATGACGTTAACAATTACGGTTAAGAATAAAAATGTGTAATTAATTTTTATTTTGTATCTTTTCATCAGATTAATCCATGTCCACGTTCAAGGCACCAAGCTATTGGCTAACAACGTATGATGATAAACGGCGCAGTTTGGCAGAAAACTGTAAGTGGCTTTCTCATCCAGTCGGTAAGGCGTGTTTGAACCCCACCAAACGACTTTCTCGCCTGGATTGACTCAACTTTCCAACACCTAATCATGGAAAAACAGTACCACGACTTGCCGTAGTATAGCTGTATCTTATAAAGTTGCCGGTAATACAGATTCCACGTGATATGATAGCTGAGGTTAGGATGGATTGTAAGTATAAAAAAAGTTAAGAGTAGAAGGTCCATAAAACGCTTAGAGTGGAGCAGCTCGCCGTTGGGATTACATTAAACACAATGGTAAGGAACTCACGGGTCAATCAAGAAAACTTGTAAAACATGTCCTTAAAAGCTTATAAGACCATAAAAGACACCAAAAATTCATTTTAAGGTAATGGGCATATTTAACCTTAATGAATAAATGACTTACCATAGCATGTCAATTTACCATAATCTAGGTGAAATTTCCACGTTTCGTTCCTTTACACCCAAGACTGAAATTTCGACGTCATTAATAAATTATAGATTTACTGTAGGAATGTGTTGCTGGGAAATGCTACATATCCCATTGTTCACTAAATGAGAGGTAAAATACCATTGTTGGAGACTGCGTTACTGATAAATACAGGAGATTGAATTGGCATTCTTATGTGGAGCTGGCGAGGTGGAAGTCAAGTTAATTCCTTATGCACTGCAGACAGACAGAAGTACCAATGATTTAAAAAGAAATAAAAAATCCATTAATTGTACGCTGCTATATGTTTATGAAGCAATAAGAGAGTACGTTTTAAGGATCAATGCAAGCGGGTCTTCCCGCCTTTTTCATTTTACGTCAATTATTCAATTTTCAGTGCAGATACACAGAAATTAACTTTCACGGACTAAAGTTCGTTTTATACTTCAATAATGGGTACAATTATTTTTAAAGAAAAGACTAGCATCTAAGGAGAGCTTATGGAAACAATACGGCGCCCACTCTCGCGCAGACACAGAACTTAAGCGTCAGATCGCAAATTTCTAGCTTGGTCTGATGGTTAAAGTATCGCAAAGTTAATCTGCAGGTCCCGAGATCGAATCCTGGTGTGGCTATATTTAGATATTTTTTTTATAAAGAAAACTGACTATTTTCTGTATTATATATGCATTAGGAAATTTAATAAAATGAGTCACCATTGGTTAGGTTAGAAAAGTCAGGTTCGGTGTTTTTTTAATTGCACAGAGTGTTTCCATATGGGCTCTCCTTAGACGCATGTAAGAAAGGTTAGTAGGAATTGTGTGCAGACACTTTGGGACATTAATTCGAAAGTACCATCTTGGTATTAGCATGGTGTGAATGAGGATAAACTTTGGGGAAATCTCAGTCAGTATGGACGCCGCTTACATCTTTCCCATAAACGTGTTTAAGCGCTCCAAGACACCTTTTCGCTTCCAATACTCTCAAATTCATTTTCAGTTCCTTCTCTGAGTAAATCTCCAAGATGATCCGCTTAATTACTGTCTTAAAACATCCATAAGATCTGTACCATGCGTCTATGGCTCATTAATATTAGTTTCTCTTAACACTAGTGAACTTTCATAACGGAACTTCCTGGTTCAATACCATGTATATCAATAAACATTCGGTTTTTACACTGGAACAACAAAGAAACTGAGTTACATTTGAATGATGAACTATTTATGCAAAGTAGTAGATTTGACTGCAAGGGACAATCACAGCTTCAATGATATGAATAATTTCCTATTAATGTTAGTACGATTATCTTTGAGCTTGGCTTGGCTTATTATTTATCTGTAATCTGACACTTCTGTCGCATCGGCTTTACTTCTGAACTAACTTCGTTTTACCCGGGTTTCTAATTCTGATTTTACAACAAATTTAGATGTTGCGTTCAGATGACTTGGTTGTAAATTAGTACAGCTTAAAATGACTTGTTATGTGTTTCTAGGTATATTAAAAAAATATATAATTGGAATAATTCATTACGTTGACGAATATGAATATAATCCCATATTCACCCTGGAGACTGCACTACATAATATTACTGCAGTTACATCTAATACGACGCGAAAATAAAGTGTTTAATTATATGAGGACATTTCAGGGTTAGTCGGCCGCTGGTATCGAAACCAGAACCTTCCGAAATGCGAAGCCAACTGAACTACGCCCGCTCAGTAATGTAATGAGAACTGGAAGCTACGAACTTTCTTACTTACTTATGAATATACAGTACAACTACCTTTAAACTATTCTTCTTCTGCAGCGACACATCTCTGCTAATAATTCACAAGACTCAAAATCCTACCTGAAAAAGCATGGCTCCCATGAGAATATAAAGTCCCGGAAGGGACTTTCTGTAGTATGTTGTTGAACACTTTGTCTTCAGGATGTGACTTAAGCGATGCTAAACATACCGTAATCTGTTGGTACTAAGTCCGGAAAATATGGAGAGCGCTGAAAAACTTCATACCTCAGCTAAATCAGCTTGTCTCGTAATTTTTGTCACGTGAAGTTGAGCTTTGCTAAAACCATAGGAGCATTCATATTAACCAACAGCTATTTTTACACAATTGACAATGAACTTCGCCAATTTCTGCACAATATGTGACAGCGTTAAAGGTTTCAGCAGGAGTAAAGAACCTGTAATGTACAACACCCAGTGCTGTCCACCACACTAACAGAAAAACACCTCCTGTGGAATCAACTTTAGTTTTGGAAAGTGTTTGGGGGTTTCACCAACGTCCAACCACTACCCACCTTGCTTGCCACTATGATACAGGCATTGCAAGTCACAATTCGATCCGGTAGAGGTTCACGGTAACGACGAAGCAAGTTAAAGCAGATTCTACCCGCTGCTGTTTGTGATGCTCTCGGTACCAAGTTCTACATTTTGACATTTTCCCTCTTTGCTGTATATAGTCGAAAATGGTTGAACTGTCGGGCAAGGTGCTTGACGGAGGTGCGAGGATTTGATTCCACACATGTCTTTGAACCGTCGTTATCCACCATTGATCTGCGTCCACTATCATCTTGGGAGACTCCGGTCCCCGGCACGAAATTTTCAAACCAGCGACACTGTCCGTTCTGAAGTTGAGTCTACGCCCCATGTCCTCAAAGCATTACGATACGTTACCGCTGTTTGAATCCATGCAGAAAAAATACCCTTTAGCCACGCTGTTCCAACATGTACAGAGCGCTGTGAGACTCCCTTACACGTGCAGCTACACTTCATATGGCGTGAAGACTGTCTGTGACCGACCTTCAGCGGACATTACTTGTGGTTTCATACAAAAGAAGAAAGTAAGGGTTGAATATGGACATTATACATTTCAGCCATTTATTTCCGAACAACCTGGTGTAACGTTATAATAATGCCGAACGTAAATTTCATTTTTCCCTATCTTAGTCATCCTCCCATTGGTAACGTTTGTAATGCTATGACAAACATACAGTATTTATTACTTTCTGTCGGACGCTAAAGCAGTTAAGTCTTTCCGAATACGAAAATTCATTTATTTAAGCGAACGAAACATATATGCATAGTGTAGGCAATCGAGCGACTATTCGAAGAAATATGTTAACTTGAAATTACTTTATGAAGGGGGGGGGGGGGGGTAGTTCTCTACTACTACATTTTTTAGTTTGCATTCTTTATTTGTGAGATATATTTCATTTTATAGTACCTAATTTTTAAACAGTAACAACATATAGCCTACCTACTCTTAAACCCCCGTATTTCCATGTAGCACACGATCAAATAATTATGATATTATTACAATTGCTGTAACATGGACTAATGAATCTCATTATGACAGTGAATTATTTGATAATAGGTATACTGTTTTAAGACAGGATCGCAATATTAATAAAACTAGAAAGTCAAAGGGGGGGAGGGGTACTTATCTCGGCTCTTGAAAAATACAATCTGTGTTTATTGAATAGCTGTGATGATCAATATGAGTGTCTGATTGCTAGAATAACTGTAAAGGGGGAGACCAATGTTTATCTGTGTTGTATATTTTGAACCGGTTTCATTTATAGATTTGTATGATAACCTATTTGCATGCATTGAATCCACTTGTCCGCAAGGCAGTCCTATTCCCCTCATTGGTGATTTCAATTTACCGGAGTTAACCGGTACCGAATTTGATTTTGAACAAAGTACATCTTTAAAGTGTAGAAATTTATATAATTTTAGAAATTTTTATGTTTTGAGATCGTTCAACAATGTTGCCAATAATAATCGCACACTATATCTAGTTCTGTCAAATCTTGAAGTTATTAGAGAATTGTTACCGTTGATACCGGAAGATATCCACCACCCAGCTATAATAATAGACATAGTTAACAGAAAGGTCAAGAAAGAAAAGTAACACTTATTATTATAATTTTAGGAAGGTAAATTTTCTGATGATGTATCAGGAACTACAAGCTATTGATTGGGAATTCTTACAAGTGTATCGCAATGTTAATGACCTAGTGAGTAAATTCTATAATATTGTTTATGAAATATTTGATAGGTGTGTTTCCCGTAAACTAAGTACTGTTTCAAAGTATCCGTGTTGGTTCACCAAAGATGATATTAGAAAACTTAAGGTCAAGGCAAATTATCATAAACAATCCAGGGTCAAAACCATGAACTCAACACCTTTCTATCATGAATTTGCTCGATTACGTAGGGAAATTAAGAAAGACATTAGAATTGCCTATAATTAATAGTTTTATAATTAATTCTGAAAATAATACCAATTCCAACTCGAGCGAACTATGGAATTTTATCAAAAATAAAAAAAAGGCACCTACCGCCAAATGTATTAAAATTTGAAGGTCAGGAGCTGTCTAGGACTGATGAGATAGGGAATGCATTCGCTCAGTATTTCTATCCTCCTCTCACACATATAATAATCTTAATGGTGATGCTGTTAGTAATAGAAATGATGAAATAGGGACACTGTGCATTGACCAAATTCAACTAAAGGAAGCTGAAAATGCTATCAGAAATTTGAAATCGAAGACGACAGTTGGTTCTGATGGCATACCCTCATATGTAGTTAAGGGATGTGTTGATATATTTAAATATCCCCTATTGATAGCATTTAACTTATCCCTAAAAACATGTACTCTCCCCGACAAATGGAAATCTGCCCTGGTTTGTCCTATCCCAAAATCTAATAACAGTAGAGACATTAATGACTTCAGACCAATTGCAATATTACCAGCTTTAGCGAAAGTATTTGAACAGATCTTATACAAGAGAATTAATAATCATATTCAACCAGTTATCTCAACTAAGCAGCACGGCTTTGTTTCTCAGAAATTCACGGTAACAAACTTGGCAGTTAAATTAAATCACTATCACTTCTCACCCACTCTGATTAGACTCCTCTATTCGTACTTAACAAATCGCAAGCAATCAGTTGTCTATAAAGAATACAAATCATACGAATATGCTGCACTCTCAGGAGTTCAAGGTTCGAACCTAGGACCTTTATTATTTCTCTTGTTTGTTAATGACCTTCCTGATTATGTTTCTGATAATGAAAAATTGTTATTTGTAGATGACTTCAAAATATATACAAAAGTCAACTCTATCGGAGACTGCATAAGACTTCAGCAAAGCTTAGATGATATTGCAAACTGGTGTGCTATTAATCAACTTGGAGTCAACATAAGTAAATGTAAAGTATTATCATTTAATCGAAATAAAACCACTCATCAATTTGATTATTCCATTAAAAAAATTGTACTAGACAGACCCACTGTAGTTAAGGATCTAGGTGTGAGTTTTGACTCGAAATTGACTTTTAACATACACGTTACAAATATAACAAATGAAGCCTTGAAGTTACTAGGATTCGTATTAGAATTCAACAACATATCAACATTGGAAAAAAAAATTACTATGCTTATGTTCGCTCCAAGGTAGAAGATGCTTCTTCTCTTTGGAATCCATATAATTGAAACATTGCCAACAATTAGAGAAAATCCAATCAACATTTCTTAAATTCCTGACTTTTAAAGAAACTCGAATCTATCCTGCTTATGATAGTTACAATGCAGTCATTAAGAATTTTAATATTCAGAGCATAGAACAAAGGTGCAACATTGCTGATCTGTTATTTCTTCAAAAAATTGTTCAAAATAAGTTAGATTGTATGGATTTAGTTTCGACATTACAGTTTCGTGACCCATCCTCTAAAACTCGCGTTAATAATACTAGTCTCTTCCACTGTAAAAAGGCAAGAACCAATATCTTGATGAGGTCACCAATCTGGAGAATTTGTACTATATATAACCAACTCTGTACAGTTCACAATGATCTGGACGTATGCTATATGTCACCTAAAGAATTTAGAGATAAACTCTGTACAACTACTTTGTCAAGCTCAACACTATAATTAGGCCATTGCCCGGTTGTGTTGACACTAAATAAATAAATAAAACTTTGTTACGGCTAGTTGAAGCAGTTGCGCTCCTTAAAATGGATGCTCACTAAAAATTTGGGCAAATAAAGCTGGAAATGTTAGGTCTCAAAGACAAAATTTTATTAAGAAATTTCCCACTATATCGCGTTACATCAGGATAAATGCACCAGTTTTTTTTTTTTTTTAAAAAGTTAATTTTGAGCATTCTTAGTTTCATCGTTTAATACGAAACAGGCAGGACTAGGGTGACCAACTGGAAATTGTCAAATGCCGGACAAAACTCCGAAGGAAAAAAAAAAAAGCCGGACACACAGAATTTGCAGCAACCAACGGCAATCTAAGTGCAATCAAGTTCGTTATGTACTTTCTTATCCATGGATTTAAATATGGGAGACGGAACTACTTCTAGCGAACCGAAATTGAAGCCAACAAACATACATTCTTTGCTTCCACACACCCAGGCATAGGCCAACCAATACGACGCCAGTAAATCTCAATTCACCAGGCAAGATTAATCGAAAACTGGCGTCAAGTTAACCCAGCTTAATTATGTTGGGCCAGTTAATCCGTCTTCCGTATTTAAATCCATGCTTCTTATTTAGTGGTGAAAGTTTTGGTCAGGTTAAAGACAAAAATATTACTTGATGTGCTAGTTCCTACCGATTTTTTGTACTTTTCGCAATTCCGCGAACGGATACAAAAATAATCGAGTGCGATATATCGACAGTACCACCAACTACGCACCCTAGCAGTTAATAAATAACGACAAATCACCGCTCGTGACCATAAAGTTTACAGTAAATAACACAAACAATGCAGTTTAGATATAGTAATGTCTTGCTCATTTTATTTTTAAAATGCCGAACTTTTTCAAGAAAAAGACAAATGCCGGCCTGACATTTCTAAAAAGGTTCACCGGTTGGTAACCCTACGCAGGACTAAACAAAGCCATACTTTCGAAACGACAAAGGTTAAATTCTGAAAGAGTAAAACGAAAAGCCACAGTACTAGTGGAATGACTCACTATGTATTTTGAACATTTATAGAAAACTACAATACGTACAAAATTATTAATAAATTTATTATACAAGTCAATGAGTTTTTTTTTCGTAATTAATAAATTATATCTCTATGAATCAAACGTGTACACAATACAACATATTTAACTCTCAATGTTTACAGGTTCGTACTTTCTAGTTTATTTCTATTACATAAGGAAAGAATTGGATCTGTATGCATTTCTATGTACACAAAAAGGAAATACAAATTTCATTGCAGAATTAAATTTGTGCACAAACGTTGAAAGGCGTATAGCAACATTTGATGCTGATATACATAGAATCATGATTTTTATTTTCTTCAAAAATATTTTGCATGGCTTATAGAATTTTCTCATTAAAAAGTACAAAGCACAGTACTTTTTCGTATTTTATACAAAAATGAATTATTTGCAGCTCTACAATCTACGAATTCCTTATTCCTAGCGCTTGTTCCAGCTCCGCACGTTTTTGCTGTACTTTCGTGTAGAAATATCTACAGACAGCCTCTTGTGCCCAAGGTTGGTAGTAGAATTCTGCTCGTCTCTCTTCTTCTGGGTTCCCAACAACATCCGTCATGGTCTATTAAGAAAAAATAAATAGTGAAATGTACCATACGAAACAACAGGCACAAGGAAACAATTATCCTTACAATGAAATAAACGTCAGCTGTAAAGTGTCTCGCTTGTGTATCATCAAAAGTTTAGCAGAAGAATAAGAAAAATAAACGACTCAAACTATAAAAACGGGCATAAACCAAAATAATAAAACCGAGAAACGATTTTTTTTTCTGGAAGTTATACAGTGCGTCCCTGAAATAATAGTGAAAACTTTGGGAGGTGATTTATTTCCATGAAAACAAGAAGGAAAGAGGTTTCTAGAAATTTCGACGCATGCGTTAGTTTCGGAGCTATACGAACTCAAAGTTACAGCGGCATCGTCACAAATGAAGACATAGACAGACAGACACATAATGACGTAAACAATGTCGGTTTAGGAAATCACGACTGAAGCAGTACCCAATAAGCCTATTTAAGCTATCTTTATGATTGGCGAATGCAGCTTAAAAGGGACTTCTATTAAACCATTTAATTCCTTGAAAATACAATTCTTATGTTACGAAAAATCTTGTTTTTATGTAAATAATTACCTCTCGAAGTTGGCGCCATTACTTCAGGGGCAGCCTTTATAATTGCTGAAGTGCAAAGAATTTAAAGACCATTTAATATCATTAATTTTTAATTTTACTTCGCTGTGAGCTACAATGCTTCAGTGAAAAGAACTAAAAGTAATTAAATGTAAAATAATTATATTAAAATAAAATTAATTATATCGTGTTGCATATATGTTGTGCGTTATCTGCTAAACTCAGAGATCGTGCGTTGCTGTATGTAAGAATTCCATAGACGAAAGAAAGAGTCGTAACACAGTACATAATGATATAAAATTTACAATAAAAAATACGTTCAAAACCAACCATAGGAAAAAAAACTGCTATTGTAAATGAATACGTGTATGGAGAAAGGGACTACAGTCATTATTAATTTTTGAGAAAAGCAATACAAAATTGTCCTCCGAGCTATAACTGAAACTAGTAATTCAGTTTCTGTGTCAATGGTTAACTCCCATACGGTTTTATCGCTATAGTTTAATGCGCATTGACTCATGGTCAAAATAGCTTTTTTTTCCCCCCTTCAAAAGTTGTTAAAAGTGACTTTGGTCCTAATTAAATCAGTCTGGGTACAAAAATAAAACGGAAAATATTGAAACTTTCACTACGATTTTCATTTCAGGAAAAATATCAGGAACTTCGAAGTAAGTAGCAATTTCCTCGTTGGGCAGTTTGAAGTATATGTAGGTATCATGAAGTTTTACATAGACACGTTAAAGTTGTGTCATGATTAAGCATCTTACGTATGTAGCTTACATTAACATTTTTAGGCAAACAATTACCAGTTTTTGTTGAACAATGAAATGTCATGATTTACGTCTGAACTGTATGAATTCAATCTCAACCAAAAACATCAATACTGCACTCATAGCAACTACGAACCACTGGTTGCAAAATTTCGTGCTCAAGATCTGATGAAAGTAATAACCATAAAACTCTACGTAGAGACTGATTCTACTGTTAAGACTGACGGTACTTGCAAATGACCCGCAGGCAGGCTACTCCCTACTTTCAAATATCCATTTAAAAATGATCAGGAACGGACAATTTCACGTTTGTTGTGAGGACTGAACACTGGAGGGCTATTTCACTATTCGACTTTGCAAATTGCAAAGTGTAAAGGAGAATCTGACACGCGAAAATCTGCAAGGACTTGGCGAAAAGAATCAGGTTGTGTTCCATGGTATGTTGTAATCAGCGAAGTACAAACAAACTGAAAACCGATATAGTTTTTTTTTTTAATTGTATGAAGTGTATACTTCAGTTAAATAATCAGGAATCAGATTTCTTTCTCCATAAACCACACGAAAGAGCGCTGAAATTATTCTGTCCACTGGAATAGTCACTCATTAAGAGAACAGCTTTTATCATGACAGTACAATGAAAATAACGTCAATTTACGAGCATACTAATTATGGATCAACAAAATAGAAACTTACAGTCGTTATCCTCCTGTGTGTGGGAGTAACCTATACTGTGTATTCACACAGTTAAATACTGTTATCATTAACACTCTCAATTGATAGTAGAGCACGTGCAGATTGCTAGACTATTTGGCCTATATTTTCAAGAGCAACTTGCTATGCTATTAGTTTGAATACACATCGCCAGAAAACAGAACTTAAGGCAAGAACATGTGTATGTTTAAGTTGCAAGGAGCGACTGATACTAAATGATTTTCCTGAAGTAATTTATGAAGGTGTATAACGTAAAACATCGATATGTAAATTGTATGCAAAGCACGGTATAATGAATGGTTCCTTGGTGCGGAATAATGTGTTCAAAGATGCAACAGCCATTGTGGTTGTGGTAAAGGTTAGTGTACAGTAGTTAGAATTTCGCCCTTTAGCCATTAAAATCCACACCCATGCCGGGACTCGAACTCAAGACCTTCGAGTCGTTGGCCTACCGCCATAGACCGCACGGCTACCCGGCCGGCTTGTACCTTTTAAGTTGAGAATGGGGAGAATTTTCAGGTAACAACAAAGTTCATATCGTTAAACAGGAAAGCGTAGAAGTGGTAGTGCGAAATGAAAGTGAATAATGCGGTTTCTTAGTGACGTCGTATTCGATTTTCAAGAGCATTGTAGTAGTTTATTGGATACTTTTTCGGGTTAAGTCGAATGTTATATGTGGCAACATCGCTTGTTTGACTAAGCGGTTATTATAAACAACTTATAAATTATGACATGGAGCATTTTACGCCAACAGAGGTAAAGGTTAACATATTGAGTACTACGGTATGTGATGTTAATTTTCTATTGCTTGTGAATAATTCTGAAAGATGAGAGCTTACTTTTCTAAAGAATTACTACAGAAGTTAAGGATTTCAAAAATTGTGAGTTTGTTACATGGAAGGTTAAGTTGGTGAGAAAGGTAATCATTAATACTATAGATGTACTACACATACTACGTTCATTATTGACAATGGCTTATAATAATACTATCTAAAGAAATAGTACTACTATTACGACTACTACTACTACTGAGTTAATTACTATGATATTTATACTACTGTCATGCGGAAATTACTATTATGTTGAGTAAACTACTACTTGCTGAAGGGATAGATAATACTACTACTACTATTATTATTATTACTATTATTATTGATCTGGATGATCAATTATATATTAGTTGGTACAATAAAGATTGTTATGCACAAGTATACTACGAAAGAAGTCTATGGTTTTATTGGGAGAAGTTCAGTTGCACAAACTGATATTTAACGGATAAACTTAACATTTTCCCCCGGAAAGTATTCATTCAGAGAAAAGCTGAATCCACAAGAAAAAGCTTACCTTTAAGTCTCTTGTCTGAGATATTATCCACTTATTAATGAACTGTTGTGGATCTTTAGCGAAACTTAAGAAGAATTCCCTATTCGTTTTCAGCTGATTAATAGTCTCCACTGTTTCGTGAATTTTGTTATCTAGACTCTGAAAAAGAAAAAAATTACCACAAAATCGTTAACTATCACATTTATGAAAACAGAACTACATAATCTGAATCAATCTTTGTATGTATCAATGACATTACGAATCAAGACATGCATTTAATTTCAGTAGTAGTCATATCAATTAATATTAGTTTCAGGATATTGCAAAGCGACGACTAAAGCGTATATAAAAACCTTGTTAAAACTGTATAAACAAACTGAGAAACTAGTAAGCTAATAAAACACGTTAGAAACTGACGAAGTGAGAAATACAATTTTTGTGTTTGAACATATTTTTTGACATTGGTGTAGTTTTTTTTTTTTTTTGTTTGTTTTTTTTCTGCAGTGATCTTTGTGACTACGTATGGTAATAATTATGGGCCACAATGCCCATATTAAAGACGATGTTTTGAACTTTGATACCAAACATTCAAGGAACTTGTGAAAGAAATATGAACGGTTAAAGTCAGCATTTCTAACATTGGTATAATATGAACTGAACTGTTATTGACTTTATTTTATTTATTTTTTTTTAAAAAAAAGGTGAAGGATATTTAACATGGAAATGAACTTGAATATTACAAGTGTGAATCGAGTGAAAAAGACTTGACAGATTTCCTTAATACTGTAAAGAAGTTTCTTCTTTTTCTCATATATGTATATACAGGGTGATGCTAAATGTTTTCTCTAACAAGAAATTTGACTTGCGTTATTTTTCAAAATTTATCAAACTTTACTAGTTACATAATTTTTTTAAAAAAATCCGGGAAGGTGGTATGCAGAACGACGACAATTCTACTTTAAAAATAATATGTACAGAAATAAATCGTATAAAAAGGAATGTTAAATTAGTTATTCGTATAGGCTTTGCAAGCCCGCCTTAATTAAATCTAATAGTCGAGGCGCTGGCTCCCATCCCGTGTGCACTTTTATGTGCCCTCAATTTGAATGCAGAGTGTTGTTACATATCCATAGCAGAGTCAAAGTATTTTGGTCACGTGATCTGGTTCATGGTTATTTGGCCGCCATATTGGATTCAATATGGCGAATCGAAAATTTCTTTGAGCGCTCGTAACTCAGCCATTTCTTCACCGATTTTCATGATTCTTTTATTATTATTATTGAAAAGAGCTTACGGGCTATAATTTTAGTTATCATGTTTTTGAAATTCTCAGCCATTTTCCGGGAAAATCGGAAAGAACTAAATTTTATAACGATCTCTGGGAAACTATTCAAGAAGCATACATGGATTGTCAATGTGTGCTGAAGCTTTACAGCGTTTGCTTCTAACAGAGTTCATCAGATGTGAAAGGATCTTGGAAGTAACTGATGGAGAGTTCAGTGACTTTATGAAGAATATCTTACAGGAGAATAATCTGAATCAGTCGCAGAAAGAATGCTAACAATGATGCAAAAACACAGGAGTTTGGAGAGGTGAAACGCAAGCTTAGTGACATTTTCAAATTTCCGTACAAGTTTGATGTTTTTTCAATAATACTAAGAGATTTGATACGAGCAGAAATTGGAATTTGTACATCAGTGTTGTAGTGCAAGTCTTCAGCAAAACTAATTACACGCGGTAGGCTAGCGTTTTCTTGGAAGGCTGTTAGCAATTTCCTAATCTTCTTTATACCGTTTATTAAAATATAAAGAACGGTGGTTTGCTATTTAAAATACAAAAAGAAAATAGTGTACCTCCAGATTAAGCTCTTGCAGGAAACTACAACAGGCCAGCAAAAGAGCACGGAGGTATCACTGGATTTACGAGAAGGAATGACGTTGTTTTGCTTCATGGCCTTATCAAACTTGAAAAGGTACAGATTTTTCAGTGTATTAGAGAGACATATGGACTAATTTATGAAGATGAATACTCTCTCCATCATTAATTTTTAAAAGCTACAACTGATTATTATGAGGAATGTGTGAAGATTTCTTGCGTAACTCGTTTTGATACCTCTGCTAGCAAGGGAAATATCTGACAAATATAATTACGAGAAAGAAGACTGAAGTAAAAGGCAGTCACTTCCAACTGAATTGAACCTAAATTGGTGAGTAAGGTCATTCAACTTTTGTGAGAGAGATGTTTGTTGAAATATGCAAATCAATAATGCACCCTATATACAGAATCCTCCAAACATTAAAAACTGTCAAAACCACTGAGGTTAATGTTAAAAAAGAAATTGCAAAGGGTTTTTGGATTATTGATGTAGCACGATGCAGAGCATATTGTTACAAAGATTATTACGTATATGTAGTTTAACTATGTGTACTTCCAACATTCAATTTAGGGAATCATTATTCAAAGTACACTAGCTTTTATCATACGAGGTGTGAATGCTTAACTCTAGCCATAAGCTTATATGTTCTGAATATTCAAAATAATTTATCGTTTTGAATATATCTGATATTTATTATCATTCGTAAGTATGTAGGTTTTCTTTTGACATTACTATGCAAACGCAATATAATTCGATATCTAGCATACCTTGAATTTGGACACTTCAATTCTTATGTTGCTTGGCTGTTTATATATATTTTCATAATGTCCGGATCTCGGATCTCAAAACAGTAAAACTATGTAGTCATCTACTACAAATTACATTTTACAACTGCTATTTACAAAATAGTTCTTTCTACCTCATAAATTCAATATCGAATATTATCTATCAATAAATATAAAACCAAAGTAACAGTGTAAACAGTTGTCTGTTCTTCAATTAACTGACAATCATCAGCCATAGCTTTTAATTAAAATTGATTCTTAATTTATAAAATACATTATTTTTATAACTTATCAAATATGATACTTTATCAAGCATCTTCTGACCTATGAAATGACATCAACGTCACTTTCCTTAGTGAGGGATGGTTACCTCATCAATACTCGAAGTGGGTATGAAAAGGTATGGAAACGCTTGCATAAGTGGCTACAAAAGGTAAGGGTACGCTTGCACCTTGTGTCGGCGATTGCCTATTGAAAGTAAAGGCAATGAGCTCCCATTAATAAAAAGGTAGGGGTACGCCAAATCCAAAATTCGAGCACTGTACCTGATAGAAAAAGAACAATCGAAACGGTCATTGTTAAAAGGGAATATGTACTATATTTTTTTAATAGCACAAACCCACTTTTAGCAATGACCGATTGAATTGTTCAAAAGCCTTGAGTCTGCATTAGCAGGGGGAAAAGTTACCACATTATTTCAAACGAACCATAAAGTAAAGGATGTTGACTTCATGGCTTTTGTGAGGAAGGTTCGAATAAAATCCATGAAACTGGCAGATGTTATTTGGAAAATAATTTGTCAAACATGTATAGAAACTGAGCGAATTGACATTGTGTTTTATCTTCATAAACATAGCAGTCTTAAAAGCTTTGGAAGATTCAGAGGATAAAGGAAACGAGATGTTAAAAATGGCAGAAATCCTTACGAACTCATCAAAATAGAAGGTAGGGAAGTGCTACCCTAGCTAAATTAAGAGACAGATACATGTGAGAAAGTTGTGGACATTCGTGGTACCAATGCATGCCTGCAAGTTTTTCTTTTCAGGTACGTCTTAGAAAAGAACTACAACGTATTGCACATCAAATTAAAGCTTATGAAATTCTGCATCTTTTTTTTTTCTTTGTAAAATACCAAATTTGTTAGTTTTTTTTTGAGAGAATTGCAAAAATAAGTAAAGAGATCATTATAAAATTTCGTTTTTACGATTTTTCCAGGTAAATGTCTGGGAATTTAAAGAACATGGTGATAACTAAAATAAAATAAAATCAATAGAAAAAAGGATCATAAAAATCGGTTAAGAAATGGCTGAGTTACGAGCGCTCAAAGAAATTGTCGATCCGCCATATTGAATAAATGAACCAGACCAGACCAGACCAAATGACCATGAACCAGATCACGTGACCAAAAGATTTTGACTCTGCTACGGATATGTAATAGCGCTTTGCATTCAAATTGAGGGCACATAAAAGTGTACACGGGACGGGAGCCAGCGTCTTTACTATAAGAAATTACGTCCCTCGGCGAACACAATCGGGGAAAGATAACAAAGAAGGTGCCTAAGGCATCTTCTAGGTAGAATCCCGCCTGGCAAGACTGAACCAACCCCTAGAAAAGAAAAAAGCCCATCAAAACCGTAGTACCTAAGATTTGAACCAATGCAGCATTCCCAGTTTCGACTAATAAGCGACTTTCACCACTCAATCATGGTGGATAATCTACTATATTCAACAATTTTAATTAAATTCATAGATTAAAAAGTGATGTCTGTCATTCTGAATGCCCTGAGATACGTAAGTTGACACAGAAACAAAAAGTTATCTAGTCGTAAAATAAAATTCGTGGAAATTTTTAAACGTCTATCGTATCACATACCTTCAGATCAATAATATGTTCAGAACCTCTGATATAGTGTAAGGCACTAGAAATCAACTTAATTAGTACACCAAGTAGCAAATGGGCCTAGCAAAGACACGACTGTTACCATGCAATAGAAAATTATGTGCAGGGAAGACGGAAAACAGATGGCTAAGACTGTAACAAGACAAGTAATAATAATAGAAAAAGATTCGATTGTGGTTGGACGCCATATTGCTTCGCCATTTACTGGCCGTGAGATGGGACTTCCACAGTTCGAACAAACTGCATTTGTTGTATATACACTTGATACAAATTTGTACGTAGACAACGCCATCTAGTAAAAGTGTTTGTTTTTTACACTTTTGTTGTATTTATCTTATACGTTACTGTTTCATTAACGTACACCTTAAATTGGATCATTTTGTAATGATTACAACAATCCTGATGTTGAGGAAATTACAGAAAAATAAAACTCTGAAGTTGAGAGAAATGTAAAAATATATTAAAGGCAAAAGGAAATAAGTCCAAATATTAAAAAAAAAAATGTCTGTAAATAGTTCATGCGTATACAAATGCTACTTAGCAGAGAACAAGATCTACATATTATGCTACAAATGACTTACTCCTCTACCATTTAAAGCCCGAATATTTTCGTTTTCTTCTACTACTAATAATATATGTCCTTACGTCAGCTATCCGTCGATATATTTCTCACGGTTTCATTAGATGTCATATTAGATTCGGCTTCCTTACCTACTACGCATCATTCATTTCAATACTCTATGAAAACTAAAGCATAAATTACCTGAATTTCTTGCTGACTAGCCGTAGACAAAAGGAAGTTGTTCATCTGAGTTTTCAGGGTATCATCAACTTCCACATCAATGTCGTAACATGCTGTTTGTTTCTGCTCTGCACCTTCGACGCTGTAACAAAATGTTACTAATAAATATACAACATTGGTCGTAGAACCACAAAAGTAATAATAACAACAGTGTCTTTTGGTGAACAATGTCTATAACAGCGAAACCTAACTACTTAACTATAAAATGATCAATTTAGAAGTAAGATTTTTCTTAGGAAAATTATTATTCACGGAACAGATTTGAATGAAGGGGGAAGACAGTACCAATCAGCGAGTATAGTAGGAAAAGGCAGGAGTACGGAAAAATGTTTTAGCTGGCACTTGCCTGATTTAGTGCCGCACCAGGTTGTTGTTTCAAAAGTATTATGCTCTATTATTTTGTTTATTGTATATAACCTACTAGGATTAACTTGTGTAGTAGCCGACCCCATTTTCAGGGCAGAATAATGCTGTTTTATGATCAATCAACCACGTATAATAACTTTACACATATGTCATATCTGAAATTATCGGCACTAAGACAATAATCCTACAGCATCCTACAGTTTTTATGCTCAGGTTATGGCGTGGATAAAATTTCAATATTCACGTAAGAATCGTATGAGTTGAACCATATGTTAACTTCACTTTCTCATAAGATTAGTGTAGAGAAGTCACCACTTATCGTTAGACTGGCCCACTTCTGATCACAAGTAGAATTCATATCACGAAATTTCTTTATAAACTAAGAAGTCATCGTGAAATACTCATCGACAATAGGGACCCATTCTTGAATCGATAAATGCACTGTCATAGAATAACATAAAAACTAAGCAATTGTCCGAACGAAACACCAAGCACTAGGCCACTAAATCAAGCAAGATAAAGATGAAACCAGTTTTCTCCATTTCTATGCTCTCTCGCAACACTCACTGATTAGTATTCAAACTTCCTTACGTCAAATCTTCTCTAGACTACAAAACGATGTTTTCAATATTTCCACATTAATCCTTCTTGTGTGTTATTCTGGTTCTTCGCGGTCTGTTTTGAATACGCAAGTGCCTTTATTTCCTAGCTTTATCATTTATGTTATACCAAAGCACCAGAAAAAAAAGTTGGACCATAAAATTAACGAGAATTGGCTACACCAGTACATTGAATTTCCCCTCTAATTTTATTTTCTAGAATCACAAACATGATGTTAATTAATAGTGAAATCCTGATTGAGAAGACATCTTTGGACAGGATCTATATGCTTAAAATAAAAATCCACAGCCTTTGTGTTAAATAATTTTAAACGGAATTAAACTTAAAACGCTCTTTACCAGAAGTTTCCATTCATCTATCAATTCCAACATACTTTAAAGACAATTTTGTATACATTGACTGAATTGTTACCAACATATTAAACCAGCTGGTGAGCTTGTAAGGCCTGGATCTATAATTCTTGGTAAAGTGGACTCCGAACCACTCTGTCCAATAGGGCACGGCGGGATCTGAACCTGACTACGCGCACAGAAAGAGAGCGAAGTATCCTCTGGGTCAGTATATTTTATGGAAAATTGACGCGGTCTGCGTAAAGAAGGCACATAGGAACATGAACACTTTCTAAACAGAGTTAATTTTATTGTCACGACTTAGTACATTATGCAGTTGCGTAACCCTCAGCTATTACATTATGCGTACTTCAGTTACACAAACCAAAAACTAAAATTGGTACACCTGTCTGAAATCAGTTATTCACCTATTAATTAAATGATCAAATATTAAGTTGTTTTTTTTCTCGACAGTGGCTCTTGTGACCTTTTTATGTAAACTACCTTAATTATAACAAAACAGAAACTTTTCCAGATTCTGGGTAGTAATTTCCTTTAAATTTCCATTATTTAATGCATTCTAAATTGATTGTTATTCACTTTACGTGTAACAACTACACCCTATTTATTGATCACGGAGGTTATTTGCCGTTATGTATCTGTTCAATTCTGGAAACTATAGCTTTCCTATGCTAGGAATATATATCTTTATATATTATATTAGAACCATATCGCTATTCCACAAGCCCCAAATTTTCATGCTACCACCATTGCTACAAGAAATGTTTACCATATTTTTCGGCTACTACCGTATATGAGGGTCTATTAACATTTTGTAGTGTAACTAAAAAATAAAATGGGACATACCTGATTACATGATTGATTACAATCGGATCTGGAGGATGTAACAAAGGATTCAACCTTTGAGGAATTTCAGCAAATTTCATTCTTTGACATCCAAATATTTGTTCTAAATATTTGTCACAGTTGATATATTCTCGTTCATGAGCATCCTGAAACAAAGGAGAAATCCCACTTTTCAGACAGCACAAACAATTCTTTTTGTCCTCAATAGTTAGAAGAAAATAATTTGAACGTAATTCTAGCATGTTACGGAAAAAGAATTCAATGCTTTAAAACTTTTACTTATAAAAACTTTGGCATATCCCGTTTCACTAGGTCGCGTCAAGAGAGACAGAAATATTTTAAAAAATAACTCTGCACAATTTCCCTGTGCCTCCTCTTTCTGTGTTCGGAAACCTCTACTCTTAGTCTAAAACAGCTTAGTACATTGACACATAATAAAGACTTCAAAGTAGTTAAAAAAAACTATCCAATATCAGTGGCAATAGATGCAGGGTGTTTAGAAAAAAATGGGGTTAAGGGTTTAACCTATTATACACCAAATGACTTGAAATGTGCTCCGTTCCGAACCCTAGAAAGTGGGATATACATACAAGATCTAAGTTTGAAAATCTTTCAAAATATTTGAATTTTACCTTTATTAATAGCTTTTAGGCATCTAAGGCTCAGGTCGGGATACGAGAAGGTGTCGGCCAGAGCCTATGTTAAAGATGACAACCCGGCATTTGCCTGGTGTGACTAAGGACAAACCCTGGAAAAACATCGGCCAGGATAGTCGGCTGCTGGTATCGAACCCACGACCTCCCGAATGCTAAGCCAACGCTCTACCGAGCTACGGCGGCTCTGTTAAAAATATTTGACTATAAGCTACCTTTTATTTTCTAGGATATGATGACTTATATGGCTTAAAGCCTGAGGTATAATGTCTTTCGAAGATAGGATATTCCGACAAAAAGATGTTGCTGTTGCGCGTATTTTGCAAAATTCACTCCTCGCAACTTCCCAGCACATAGACATTCAAGCTTAAGCTAAGCTAAGACATTCCAGATGACGTCATAAATTATATATGACCAACTCGCGATATTATTTCTTGACGTAGTTCTGTTAGAATGCCCACTGCTATATATTTAAAAACCTGTCAAGGATAGCGGGGCTACACCAAACATTCAGCAGTCCGAATGTTTCACTCAGACCTTTATAGGGTGTAATAAATAAAACCTGGTAAATGAGATTTTAATAATCTTTAATACATGAACTATACTTTAAATCGTTAAGTTCAGTAATTCTCTTGAGTGATTCCCTCCTACCACTTTAAGCGCACTAGCATTACAAATAACTTAGTTGCCTGCTGCTTGTATTCACAATCATATATGAACATAATCATAGTTTTGCTTTTCTTTGAAAATGTTTTATCCAACTAATATAATGCCTTCCATAAATACATTAAATAGTGAATACTACACTTCAATATCCTGCAATGGCTACAATTACCCAAAAGTTATCGCAACTCCATCTCCTAATGTAAGTTGCAATGCAACCTGCAAACAAAAGCTATACTGCAGTGTTCACACATTAACAAAACTAACATCAGGTAATGTATAATTAGAGCTTAGATCGTATAACAAAGTATTATCATTTAGTTTAAACGTGTGCAAACCTAATTTGAAAGTCATACCGTAGCTACCGATCTATAAAACCAACCGAACCTAAATCCGTATATAACCAACTCAAATCTATAAATTATGTTAACGTGTCCATTTGGACCTGATCCAATGCAGTCACCATGTACCCATAACAATTTTACGGACCATCTCAGATTTCGGTGATTGAGACGGAGAAAATAAATTATAAAGGCAACCAATAAAATTATGTCGGATTTTCACGTGGTGGAACTGCACGAGCGCCCCACACCGATCGATCGGAGGAGAGACAGGTAAGAGGAAGGTAACGAATTAGTGAGTGTTTCCTCTTGTAGCCAGCAGTTACACGGGAACGTCAGTGATAACAAGTCAAACATGGGAACCCCAAACAGCGCTATACAGGCTTGTACGCTGTACAAGTTTAAACTGAGAATGAACGCTAGCTCAGCGGCAAGAAACATATGCCAGGCATTTGAAAAGAATGTAGTAAATGAGCCGGCAGTAACAAATTTAAGGACAGTGATGAATCCCTCCAGGATACACTACGTACAGGACGCCCACAAGACATAAGATAACAAAGCACTCAAGACGACTACTGAGACTGATAGTGGCATTGGGAGAAGCATTCAACTGTAGTGCGGAAACCATTCGACAACACCTCCTCAGCTTGAGAAACGGTATACAGTGGAACGATGAGTCCCACATGAGTTGAGCAGGTAACATGAACAAAGGTTTGTGTTTGTTTGCTGTCTCGTCAGACGAAGGATCCATTTCTGGACAGAGAGCTGACCTACGGTGGCAAGTGCTTTCTGTACTCCATGACGACGCCATCATTGGTTGTCACTACATGAACCTTCTCCCGAACAACAAACGTGTCCATGAAAAACTGAAAACCGTTTGTGAATCTCGGATGGGTCATTCTATTACGCGACGCGTCAACGCGAATCCACATGTTACTTAAGTTACGCGTAACACCATTATCATGGTTTCGGAAACACTAATGCATCCACCATAGTCGCATGACTTTGCACCTTTGACCTTTTGTTCCATTCGTTAGACAAGCATTTGCGAGGACGATGGTTCCGAATGCTCGACGAGGTGATACACGCACTGGACGGCTTCTTTTGTTCACGTTCTGCTACGTTCTACCACCATGGGATCCATAGTCTGACCGAAACGGATCACTGTTGCTTCTGAGGACTATTTCTGATTTTCCAGGTACGTCTTACTTGTTATCGCGTTTCCCTTTGTAGGGTCAAAAATCCGACATAACTTTATTGGATGTCATGTAAATCAGGATGAGGTATTTCTGTTCTGTAGTCCTTTTATTCCTACAAATACATATTACTGATATTTCTCCTATCTCTTGTACGCTTAGATACAGACCTAGTACCTAATGCAAGAAACACACATTTACCATATTTGACTATATCATAGGAACTGCCATGAGTATGTATAAAATTCCAATGGCAAAGGAATTGATGATTGCTGCTTGTGAAGTGAAGAGGCTAAATGTGCACATTGATTCAATTCAGGGGGATGTTAAGGGAAATAAATACTTAAAATTTGAGGGAAAATGCATTTGACTTATATTATACAAAGATTTGAACTTACAAATATTGTGTACTATCTACAACGAATCTGTTTCCTCTTACGCAAAATGTCCGTTTACAAGCCACGATGGTTACATAGGCAGGGTTTGAACGATCTTTGCCACTACGCTACTAAATTTTTAGCAATTTTTAGAACTTCTGACAATGATTGTCGATGAACTATTTTCAAGACTTTCTTATAGTAAAAGCATCCCCTGTGCGATGAGGAATGTGGAGGTAGCGCTCCACATACGGAAAGAAGTGAGGTGATCAGTCCCACGCTCGATCGCCTTTACCCCCCAAGGTGGCCAGGAATATCAAGGAGGCACTATTACTCAATTTCAAATGAGGTTGAGAGCAACTCAAAGCGCCAGGCATGGAAGCACTGAAGTAAGTCTCCAGCATCCTGTATGTGACTTAAACCCGGGCCGCCCGATTTGTATTCAGACGCGCTACCACCTGAACCACAGAGACTCCACTTTAATACTATAGAAAGGGTAAATTAACCAAAGCAATCTAATTGAGCTGTGAAAATAATAACCCACAAAATGAAAATGGAAGTACCAGTAACACTAAAGAGCTTTATCATCCTGCGCACGTGTTCGAGAAACAATGAAGTTTACATACATCATCCAATTCAAATTAAATCCTTTTTAATTTTTAGTTCTAAATGTATTTTTGTTCTGAAATTTCACGTGTAACGCACATTACTACAATTACAATCGATGATCACTTGCTATTTCTATCTGCCACTGTAAAACTCTTTCTTAAAAACCTGACTGTGATTCACATACGTTGTAATTTTAAATGATTTACAAAGTCGAAAACAAAAATATGGAATAATATTGGAATTGAGAAGGCCCAATTTTGGTGGTGGAAAGAGAGGGTAAACCTATTGATTTCAACACTCAAGAAAATGACAATGTGTCAAGCGCAGCATAACCTTTCACGCTTCATAAATACTATTATTAAACGCTGAAATTAATGAAAATATTGGATTTAAATATATACACACAAAATAATGAAAACTTACTACTGAGAACTTTATCGAAAAAAACTATATACATAAAAATGGATGTAAGCATGTTCCAGCATAACTCTGGAATGTCTGGATTAATTTCAACCAAACTTGGTACACATATCACTTACAATCTTGAAAGAACTACTGTGCGGGTAAGACACCCCTAGGAATGGAAGGGGCGACATATAAAAATTATCGAAAACAACCAATATTAGTGTCGAATCCGCAGTTTTCAGGGTCATTAAGATGGTTGTGACCGTCCCGAGGACATTTAAGCCCAAGTTTAGTCGAAAAGAACGAATAGAACTCTAGAACCTTCTAGAAAAATGTAGTACTTCATCATACCCGAGCTAAATAAATACCCCGGCAACGCCGGGTAATCAGCTAATATTTAACATTCAAAACTATTTGTATATTCTTGAGAAAAAAAAAAACTGAAATAAATGTAATTTATCCTACTTACCTGTAGTTTGTGTGTTTTAATGTACTGCCAAAGAGCACTGATAATTACTGGCCTCGTCTGCGTATGTACTCCCAACAAACGAGCTAATCGTGGGTCCAATTTGAACTGAAGTGGTTGATAATCCAATAAAAGTAAGATAGTACAACGGACATTCTTATCACCTGGCCGTTTCACCTGTCAAAACGAGAAACGACACGTTATTACAATTACAAACAAGTAACAATTACTATACAGTTACAGCAACTATTTTACGCCGTCTGATTCGCTATCTTTCTTCTATGAATCTTGGTTATATAAAATCTCATTTCTACCATATTCAACTTATTATCATTATAGTCATAGAGTCGACGTTTTTAGGTATCTTATTTCCTTCTTTAACCAAAGGATTGCCCTTCCTCGACGATCATAGATCGTAGGATAGAGCTCAGGTTTGAAATGACAGTTAACGGGGAAAGAGATGAGAAAAGAACAATGACATTCTCTCCTTTTACACTCAAGAATCCTTACCATCACGAACTGGCTGATATATCACATTGAAACGCTATTTGCCATGTACCTGACACAAAGTCTTGAAATTATGCGAAAATTTGTTCATCATTTTGACATTTAAGAAGGTTTAATTAAAAACCTATAGATCTGTGTACCTGGTTTCTGCTAACATTTGTAACAACGTATTTTTAACATCAGTCCTGAAAGCATTTTGATATTGATACACCGATACAAGCAACGATCATTATCACTTCATGCCTCTAACTTTTAGGACATGTATTTCAAAACTGTCTTAAAATCAAAATCTTTTCAATGTGATTCTTCAATATGAATAATTAACAAGTATGAGTGATTCCTTCAATACGAGTATTAAGATTATTTACATACAACCTGGTGTGTATTTTTTATCAGTTAATGACCGAAAACGTATTTTCGTTAACTAAAGCAGCAATAGTTATATATTACGTTGCGAATATTGCTCAGACACCCCTGTTTCGACGAAATTACAAAATATGAAGAAAAGAAAATCCTTTACGTGTTTTATACATGATTTCCTGAAAGATGCCTAAAATCAAGAAATTTAAATTATTTCAAATTAGTGCATTGGAGGATGTACGACAATTTCACTTCGAAATACCACGTGTTCGATCTGCACATTATATTAGAATTTCAAATATTCAAATAATTTCGGTCTTAATATCAAGACAGTAGTTCTAACGTTTTAGCTACTTTATTAAAATTTGTCTAGTATATACACGGAATGTATGAACAGTATGAAATAAACTTTTTCACTGGATTAATGTTCACACACTTCGATCTGTAGTTTTCAACTTATCAGTTTTACGATTACGAAACGTCATTTTATACTTAGCAATTACGTTAGTCCAGGATGACCTTTCAATTTACGGAAAAGCTTGACCTTAGAGTATCATGATGTCATGTGGATTCAAAATAAAAAGTTGTGTTTGGTTCAAAATTGTGGTCAATTCAATTCAGGAAGCCTACGGACGAAGAATAATACATAACTGACACATCGGGAGTTAAAATATATAAGTGGCAGTTAAATATATTTAATATTTTTTTTACCAGACAGCACTGATTTATTTGTACTGAAAGACGATTTTCAAACGAAAATGAAATATCTAATAAAAATAAGAATGAACAATGGGTGCAAGAAAGATACACTGTTAAAATGGTACGATAACGTTAAGAAAAGTAAGAACTCACATAACAAGGATGATAAGAATGTTTAGATAGGACTAGCAATTTCTCCCAGAACGTCTAAAAAAATTAGAAGGACTTATTTAAAATTACATCAGTGCAAGGAGTACGAGATAACACGTACATGCAACAATAAATACATTGGAATGATAAAAAGAAATTCAAACGTAAAGCTCCAAGAACAGATCAGAGATGAGAAGAAGAAGTCAGATCTGGTTTGTATGAACAGTTGAAGTCTGCAAAATACCCATTCATAGAAGCTAAAGGCTTGCAAAATTCTTTACATACAAAAACGTAGAGTGAATTTCGAATATGGCCACTGCTTCTAGTTCTTGAGAAATTTTGCAGAAAGTAGGGAAAACACTGAATCAGAAATAAGCACCTTCCAACACGAACAATAAGTTTGAATTTAAGACCTTTAGGCAACTTTGGCTCATGGCGGATGATGACGAGAGACTTGGTGGAATGATAAAAGTGGGACCACTCCAAAAAAATACACGCACACGGTGTTTGTCCACCACAAAGCCAACGCGGCAGCGGGCCGGGATCGAACTCAGGACATCACGCACCAGAGGTGAGCGCCCTACAACTGAGCCACCCCGGTCCACGGACAATAAAGAATGACAACTGAAAATACTAGGCACAAAGTAAGTGCTTTTAACGTGAGCATGGCATTTTTAACTTCAGTACTTTACCGAGCAGCGACGTAAGTAAAATGACCACACATGTCATGCACGCTTACCTCTATTTTGAATATTACAGACACCTTGATATCCATTGTTCGTTTGTTAGCCTTTGAAAGGTAACATAGTTTTCCATAATTGACGGCTCGTTCTGGACTAACGTGACTAGTAATTGAAAGTGTGTCTAACTTCCTCAGATATGGATTATTTAGATTACTACTTATATCTACCTGTAGGGCTTGAACATTATTGACCAATATCGTCAATTTAATCCATCAATACGCAATTTCTGGATACAATATTTTAAAGAATCGTTTACTAAATATTGTACCCCAGTATTACACTTCCGCATACTTTCTTCAGACCTTCCATATTACTTTCTCTTCACAATATCGTATAAGCTATTTAGTGACATCAAACACATAACGTCTTACACACTCCCGTTCATAATTTGTAATTCCTTCTATTTCTTACCAATTTGAGTATATATATATATATATATATATATATATATATATATATATATATATAAATACATCACAAACATCCACCACTGAATGAGGCCTCTCCCCGAATGGAGGAGTTGGTCTACTGCTCCCACACTGACCAGAGGGGTTGGCACAGGAGAGCCGAAGCTCTCACTGTGATCGCCACTGTCTTTTATTTACAGCAGCTCCCCAATTGTCCTAAAGATGCTGGGTCAACACCGAAATTTCTGAGCCCCCACCGGGAATCGAACCCGGGATCGCTCGCACTGAAGTCGAGTGCGATAATTCTTTTCAATCTCATTTCTTACTCTAGGACCATACTATGATGTTAATGAAAACATATTTCAGGAATAGTTTTAACATTTTCGCTTTTCTGAATTACGACGTATTCGACTTGAAATACTTACCATTCCGGGCGGTGAACCCTTGCCTATCGTACAACTGCGTGATTAATACGAAAGTCAACCAGTCTCTATCTTTTTTTTTCTTTTTTTTCTTTTACTCTAGTACTAATCTTCCACTGAAGGATTCTAACCATTTATCACTGTTACACATATTATTTTCCTCTCTCTGGATGTTTTTCACTTGACATCATAGTTTTAATGCGGTGAAAAGTTCCATGTTCATGGATCTTTTAGCCTTTCTAAATTCAATACTTTCAATAGTGTCCTCACGTTTCCTGTGTCAATCCATACAGCCTTTTTTTTTTCCTTTGTTCTTCTTTCTTTTTAAATCTGTCATCTTTCTTTTCCTGAATAGTAATCTCTTACAAAGCAAGCCTCTTCCTGCCGGAGATCAGAATGGGGAGGAAATATTTTATCCCTAGAATTATTTGTTCTGACCATGTTATAAAATTATGCATCATTATTACCTACGTGTACAGTTCCTTTGTTGATTTTTGCAGATCACTAGAGGAGTTGTCCACGTAGGTAATACTGCACATAGCTCCTTGCGCAATGCCGATATTTAGGTTATAAAATTATATAAATAATGTTATTATTGCGCTCGGAGGATTCAAATTGTAAATAAGTAACGCAATTGCGCTCTATAATATAATTAAGAAGCATCCTTGCATGAGGACTAAAAACAGATGTAAGTACAGTACATTACGTGCTGATAAAATTATGATTTGAATGAAGGATGTTAAAGTGACAGGTAGTTTTCCCTATTACACTTATCCATTAAAGCCAGTCTGATCGTGTCTGGGAACATGTTGACTCAAGGTCCCTTGACTGTCCAAGACTTTTCGTGGAAATTCAACATTTATGTGTCAATTGGCACCTATGATCTAAGCTCTGTCACATGTCTGAAGGATGACATCCCTTGGCGAGCATTTCCGAGGCA
The DNA here is from genome assembly GCA_022664845.1 of Lepisma saccharinum. Taxonomy (NCBI): domain Eukaryota; kingdom Metazoa; phylum Arthropoda; class Insecta; order Zygentoma; family Lepismatidae; genus Lepisma; species Lepisma saccharinum. The sequence continues at coordinate 58,983 of JAGDQP010000266.1, forward strand.
AAGAGGGAGTAAAAGGGAGAGAATGAATGACACCCGAGCCGGTACGTGGTCGATGTGAAAAACAATTGGCCAAAGAATTTTGCACAAATAAATAAATACGTACCAGGCTCATCTCAGATCCCCGTGCTCGCCTCTCATCACAAATACGAGTTTCTGGATTTACTTTGACACTGACAAATAAGTAAACTGGAGAAACAGTTTTTTTCCAATTACTACTACACCAGTTGAAATGGTCTTCATAGTTTTAAAAAGAAAAATGCTTCCCAATAAAGGTTTATGTTGTCTGAGAAAAATAAGAATGCACTGAAACTAGTGAGAAGTAACTCCCTGGCTGAAAGCAAGAAAATTTAGTTGAGAACTAACAACCAATGATGAAAAACTCAATTAAAAATTTCAGACTACAAACGAAATTTTCAGGTTATGATCTTCGCAAAATTCAAGTAAATATAAAGGAACACGTCGCACTATTGTGTTAGGAAACATTTTAGAAAATGTTCTGATATGTTTATGGATTTTCCTCGCAATATTTTTGGAAATGTTATAAGCAAGACAGGAAAGGAAACATAGTAAATAGACATACCTGAAAACCATCAGTCTCCTGAGTAGTTGGAGTCCGATGCCACTCAACAAGATGATTGTCTGGGCCGTACAGATCTTTGTCCAATTCGATAACCAAACTTTTGAAGAATGACGAAAATTTTCGCTTAACCTGTAAAACAAGTAGAAACACACATCACATTTGTTACAAATCAACTGACATTTGATTACTAAATCTTGCACTCAAAATTATTACATAATACTAATAGAAAAATGTATTCTTAAAATAAACCATGTAGCTCTACTTCTGGCCGAAACTGAGTTATGTCACAAAGCGCGTATTGTGGAGTTTGATAAAACAAGACAGCTCCAGGAGTCGTTCCGAATAGGCATCCTGATTCGTTTGCGAGGTCGTCATTGACCTCCCTGATGTCTGCTCCTCAAGGAAAAAACACCATGAAAAGTCAGGAAATGGTCGTCCTACAACTGAAGTGTTTTCCTCAACTCTGTGAGTCGGCTGCACCAAACGGGTCGAAGAAATAGCACTTGGAGCAACAATGGGAAAGGGATTATCGCTCTTGAAAACACTTGTAAAAAGGTACCTTAAAATAAGATTTATTCTTGTACTGTAATGTAAACCAGGGCGATAAGGACCTATTTAATTACAGTTCATTATTATGAACAATTTGGGAAATCTCACGAAAATGTTTATAAACTTATGCTGTTACTGATGTCATTATGATAGGCACCTTACTACGAACACTAAAATCCCCTACAGAAAACGCATGAACCACACACATTCATCAGTCATATGGCTTTAACCTCGATACTATGATAATCCTTCTGGATAAGTGTTGTCATACCACACTCAAGGAATGTATGGAAAATCTTAGTAACAATGAAAATACCAGAGTAGACATTTTCACGAGACGGGAGGATTCTTTCCTAATGACTATACATTTCCTACTAAAGGACGAACTTTAAATCACTTCTATCAATTTTTTTGTTCTATTTATTGTAGCATGGCCAAGCGACACGAAATTTGAAAATCCCCTATAACGAACAAAAACCTTGAATCCCAAATCTCGCCGTACGTCTAATAAATATTACTTACCTTGTTGAGATCATTTTTGTTGTCATCCAGCAATCTTCCTTCTACTCTTAATTCCCAAGATGCTACTGTTCCATCCTCACCCTCTGCTGGCTCTTTAGCAGGATAGAACGTATTGGAGATGAATATCCGAAGCTTCCGCTTTTGTTTCATTGGTCTTTTCAGAGCCTCCTACAATATTTTTAAAATACTGTTTTAAAGACATGTTTATCAAGTTCTTGTATATTCATTTCATACATAAAAACATATACGTAAGTCGCATGTGATAAGTTCAAACTGAAACGAAGAATTCATTACGAAACAATGAATTCTTTACTTACATAACATTAAATGCAAATAAAGTGCAGCAAAGAAATACGGTATTAATAAAATTTTCGTCTTCTCTCCTGTACGCCTAGATTAGTCATATATTTCACTCGCAGGAGAAACACGCATCTTGTAAAGACATTCAATTACAAGAAGAACCCGGTGTTACCAACACTAGATGAATGCGAATCGGAAATAACTACGCTGCAGCCTAGGAGTGGCTAAAATCCTATATTATCAGTAGAAACATCAATTTTGTAACTACATTATGCGCATATATATACTAGACCCATCTTCACTTCCTAGCAACTACCCCCTCGAACGTTACATCTCAGTTATCTCTGCCAGCACCAATAGTGAGTTCCTACATCAGATGACCAACCAACCTAACCTAATCCATAACCAACGCAAAGCCCTTGTAGCGTTACGTGAGAACCACGACATAATGGTACTCCCAGCGGACAAGCGGTCCACTACAGTAGTCTTAGACAAAGCTGACTACCTCCAGGAGGCGTACCGACAACTACCTGATCCCAGCACCTACAAGCCCACCGCCACAGACCTAACCTACACCAATAAACAGAAAATTTCCGATTTCATTACTGCTAATGGTCCTCGTTAGGGCATTTCTGAAATGTCTATAAAGTACCTAATCCTAGATAGTCCACGTACCCCGACCTTTTACCTATTACCGAAGATCCACAAAACCGGTAACCCAGGCAGACCCATTTGTAGCCAGCTATAATTCTACTACCGAACGCATTTCCGCTCTTGTTGACTCCTTCCTTCAACCACATGTTCAAGCGCTGCCTGTTTACATACGTGACACCTATTAGAAATCATCCGTAAATTACCGCCTCTTCCTTCTGACATACTGCTTTGTACCATAGATGTTACTTCCTTCTATACCACCATTTCTCATGCCCATGGCTCAGCAGCTTTGGAATTCTTCCTTAATCACAGACCCAAACCTCATACTCCTGGGTACGAGAATGGCACCTTCTTATGCTAATCTGTTTATGGGCAAGCTTGAACATGATTCCCTACAAACTCAGTCTTTGACCCCACTACTTTGGTTACGGTTCTTGGATGATATCCTGATGTTATGGAGTCATGGTGAAACCAGTTTGAACACATTCCTAGAACAGCCAAACCAACTCCGTCTTGTCCAGTTCACCTGGTCCATTTCTAACAAAAGAGTCACATTCCTTGACGTGGACATCAATTTAGAAAACAATACCCTCAATACTTCCGTTCACATAAAACCTACCAACCACATGCAGTATTTACACTACTCAAGTTTCCATCCTTTCAACAGTTTTCATTTTGGGGACCTACCTTCCACCCCTGTCTCCATGCATTCTTTGCACAAAATGGGTTGTGCACTTTAAAGGGCGTGCAGCACAAGCAGTTGTTAGCTCTTCCCATTTTAAAGACTGGCAGTCTCGAGAGATTCTCGGATTGCCGGTGTTCCGACAGTCCGAGAAGCTCCTTGGTTCCCTCAGTTTCGACTTAGGTTGTTGCAGGACGGACTTTGGACCAGGTGTCCAGAATGTTCTCCTGGTCTTTGTTCCTACCGTCCTAATCACACCAAGAAAGCGGTTCCTTTCTCCCTTGCACTCAGAGGACAAAGCTTGAATTCCACCACTTCTGCTACTGAAACTTACAACCAACGCCTCCAAGAAGCTCTAGGCAACCGTGGCTACCCACCAAACCTTGTAACCAAACAGATTCGCCGTGCATCCTCACACATTCAACCCACAGGCTCTAATCACCCTGTTCCATCCTAAACTAACAAGGTCAAACAAATCCTACTCTCTCATTTCCACATTTTCCAATCTGACCCAGACACAAGATCAATATTCCCCACCAAACCTAGATTAGTTCAACATAACCTAATCTTAGAAACATCTTAGTCTATCCACGTGTGTGCGTCTCTCTTCCTCTACAGCAAGTCTACGGTATTAATACCGAAATAATTCAAAAAACCATGTGAATATTAGTGTTGTGTACGCGTGTGTGTTTATTTTTCTACGAAACAAATAAGCTGTAAGTATTTTCTTTACTTTTCACCATAAATTTACCTTAAATTGCCCTTCCGATTTTCCTCTGTTATATATATATATATATGTATACGAGGGGCATGTTGAAATTTTTTAGATACGCAAAAACAGTTAGAACTAACGAAAAATCGACACTGCCAACGTCAAGCGCTTGGTTCTAATTATAGAATGTTGTCCCTGAATGCTGTTTTCTCATTGGCTGCTCGCTACAGCCCATTAGTTGTCAACTGTTTGCATGCTCATGTCTCAACTCATCATGGAGCTCATAAGACGCGATTGGCGTGCTATGATTTATTATGATTTTAAACGGGGCTTAACACAGCAACAGAGTTTTGATCTTTTGTCTACAACATTCGGCGAGGCTTCCCCTTCCCGAGCAACTGTTTTTAATTGGTTTGCGAAATTCAAGCGTGGGAGGAGGTCCCTTGAAGATGAACCTCACCCTGGACGTCCGCCAACGGCTGTGACTGAAGAAAACGTTGCTGCCATAAGGAAAATAATTGAAGAGGACCGTCATGTGACATACTCCGAAATAGAAGCAAACCTAGGCATCGGATCGGCAGCGTTGCAAACGATCAACCGTCACTACCTAGGTGTCTTCAAACGGTGCTGCCGCTTGGTGCCACTTCATGAAGAAAAAATTTGACAATGGGAGGTCCAAGCGGGTTTCAGAAGTGGTCACAGGTGACGAATCCTGGATATACCAATATGACACCGAAACTAAGCAGCAGTCGGCGATCTGGTGCTTCAACGGCGAAGCCTCTCCCACAAAAGTGCGGCGATCCAAAAGTGCTGGGAAAGCAATGGTGGCTTCGTTTTTTTCGGAAGAGCGGTCATGTGGCCACAGTAGTACTTGAAGAACAAAGAACAGTCACTGCATCATGGTATGTCACTGTCTGTGTACCACAAGGCCTTGAAGCCCTGAAGAGACAGCGTTCCAAAACAGGCAGCCGTGGACTCCTCTGGCACCACGACAATGCACCAGCACATTCAGCAGGCAGGACAGTGGAGTTCATCGCAGAAAAGAAGATCGCAATGCTGGGACATCCACCGTACTCCCCTGACCTTGCCCCATGTGATTTTTTTTTTTTCCAAATGTGAAGCAGAAGTTTAGAGGAAAGCGTTTCAGCAGCTAAGATGAGGCACTGTCTATAAAGCCAAAATTGAAAGTCTTTCAAAAGAGGCATTGTCAAAAGCCTTCGCCAGTTGGTTCCACCGTATGCAGCTGTGCATCGACACTCAAGGGGAATATTTAGAAAAGTTGTAGGCATTGGAAATAAATATATTGCAATAATTTGGAGTATCTAAATAATTTGAGCATGCCTCTCGTGTATATATATATCATCATCATCATCATCATCATATTCAGCCGTTTTCTATCCACTGCTGGATGAAGGCCTCCCCCTTTTCTTTCCACATATCTCGGTCTGCTGATATCCTCATCCATGTAGCTCCTGAAAAACGCTTGATTTCATCTACCCATCTTACATTTGGACGTCGTCTCGGTCGTTTCTTTTCTCTAGGAATCCACTGTAGTACATTTGTCGTCCACCTTCCATCTGTTCGTCTAGCTATGTGACCGGCCCATCTCCACTTCATCTTCTTCGCACTCTTGATTACATCCTCTACCTTTGTTTGTGCGCGAATCCATTCATTTCTCTTCCTGTCCCTCCTGGTTATTCCTAGCATGCACCTCTCCATTGCTCTTTGTGTGACTCTCAATCTTTGAGTCGTTTGCGCATTCAATGTCCAAGTTTCGCACCCGTACATCATTACAGGTAAGACACATTGATTATAAACTTTACGCTTCAGACACATTGGAAGTTTGCTTTTGAAAATAAAGTGTAGTCTTCCAAA
>JAGDQP010000266.1:65256-105913 GCA_022664845.1 Lepisma saccharinum
CTCAGTCAGTATTTTATTTCTGCTATCGATGTCTTCTTCATCCTCTAACTCTTCCAAGGCGCTGAATCTGTTGCTTAGTTCTATCTCGAATGTCTGTCTGTGTTTTCCAAGATTTTCCAGATCTAAAACTGACGGTTTTCCTCTGATAAGCTTCTTTCTCTCTAGTCTAGTATTTAGTTTCAGCTTACATCTCACCATCCTATGATCACTCGAGATTTTGAAACTGTTGAGAACAGACACGTCTTGCACAATTTCCCTGTTATTTGATAGAACGTAGTCTATTTCGTTTTTGGTCCCATTTGGGCCTTTCCATGTCCACTTCCTCTGGGGCGGTTTCTTGAAAAATGTATTGGAAATCAACAGTCTGTTGGCTTCTGAGAATTCGACTATTTTCTCTCCTCTCTTGTTTCTTTTGCCAAATCCAAAGTTTCCCACTTTTGTGTCACTGCTCTGCTTGGTTCCTACTTTCGCATTGAAGTCTCCCATTACAATTTTGTAATGCGATTTGCTACTATCCAAAATCTTCTGAATCTCCTCGTATAGGTCTTCGACTTCCTCCTCCGGGTGCGAGGTTGTTGGAGCGTACACTTGTATAATTTCCATTCTGTATCTCTTGTTAATTTTTATTACTACCCGTGCGATTCTATCTGAAATTCCTTCAATTTCTGTGATTCGTGACTTCAGGTCTTTATTAATTATAAAGCCAACGCCTGTCGCTTTTCCAGTTTCTGTTCCTTTGTAGTAGAACGTGTGCCCTGACGGTAGTTCCAACTGTTCTTCATTCTTCCTCCACACTTCTGATAGTCCTATGATGTCCCACTTAATCCTCTTAAGTTCATTCTGCAGTTCTTCTAATTTGTCCTCTCCTGCAAGTGACTGACAGTTGAGGGTCGCCACGTATAGGTCCGTTCGAGTTGCCGTGTCGGTGTCCTGGCAGTCTACAGTCCAAACCCTGGCATTTTGACCCTCTGACTTCCTGCAGGACTGACCGCTGCCGTTGCCAGCTGCATTCCGTCCTCCGGGTAATGAGGGCCTCCGAGTCTGTTTCCTTGCTTGTACCATCATATGTAAAGAAAGGAGGGGTGCTGACATTTGACTCACCACGCTGTCAGCTAATGCGGGTTGGTGAGCAGCCCATCCATGTTCGTTCGCCAAGCAGTTGCTTGGGTACTAACAGGCCCCACGACGTGAACGTATGGATTGGACATTAGGCGTCTACCCCGGTCGGTTCCCTTAAGTCTCAGCAAGAGGAATTAAGGGGTCTCCTCCCAGTTAGTGGCAAAATTGGCAATAAAGTTTATCTTACTGCTCGTGGATTAACCAGAATATATTACGACGTTCCACGTAGAAAACGAAGTACCATCAATATTCCATCCTTTTTCAATGTCTGTACACGCTCTGCCCTTTCCCCTCCAATCCTGAGGATAAATTCACCAAGCTTCACGAGTAAAACAAAGCCAATATTGATCTAAGGAGGAGAAGAAAAGAAGTAATACCCCCCCCCCCCCCCACCAATTGAAAGTTATGATGTCAAAAGATTAGATTTTGTAAATGTATCTAGTGCGAGTTATGGCCGCTAGAGGGCCAGGAGGTTTTTAGGCTTTATTTCGCGTCCTGCCCTTCTACCAATCACCGTTCTTGATTTTATGTATTCCTAATAGTTCAATGAATCATATGTATCAAAAGAACACGTACCACCTAATAAAAGTGACCCCCGCGTACGAAAGGTCACTAAAGAAACGCATTACCTGCCCTTAATATATTAGAAATGTTTTGTAGTTACGTTATTTAACCTTTTCAAAGCAAGTAAGACTTGAGTGCTCTTCAAAAGCAGGTGTGTTTTCAGACAAAAGCCAGGATATTTTGAAGAACCAGTAGATAGATCTTATTTTCAACCTGTAAAAGATATTTGGTTTCTATTTATCACCGCAATTCTCACTGCTCGATATTAAGAGAAAGAAGAACGTTAATATTGTCCTTAATTTTTTTGTGGTGTTATTTTTTTCTTATTACATTCATTAATTACACTTTGCCTTCTTTACAGAACTTGTCACATTATACAACCTACCTGCAACATAAAAGTTGTACGCAATGAGCACTTGTATCAAAGGCAGTTGATATGCTATTCCAATGCCTTTTCGTACCCGGAGCTTTTTTTTTTATAGGTGTTGTTCTGATACATATGATTTACTGAACTACGAGGAATACACAGAATCAGGAACAGTAATCGTAGGTAGAGTAGGACAGGAAATAAAGCCTAAACAAAACCTCCTGGCTCTCTAGATTCCATAACTCGTAATGGATATATTTCAGCAATCTAATCTTTTGGTATTATACTATACTCAATGAGACCTTTCAATTGATGTACACCATGTAAGGGTGTCACTTCCCTGCTCCTTGTAAGAGGCATAGGCAAACAAGTTTTTATAGCAAGCGTAACTTTCGTGGAGTTCATTACGTTCTTCGCAAGTTGAGTATAAGGATGGTAACAATGCATAACAATAGAGAAGTCTTGTCGAAGAACGAAACTTAGGACTTCAGTATGTAGCGGATACGCACCAAATACTTTAAATACTAAGAAACATATATACACTCTCAACTACTTTTAATTTATTAGTCTCCACTCCATTTTATGCATATATGAGGAACAGTACATACGTACATTTAAATACATCTCAGAATTTGGAGAAAGGCACATTAAACTGAACTGTACTGTAATTACTAGAATTTATTAGATCATCCTATTTCTACAAAACAAAAAGTACACATCCCCCAGACAGTTTGACATCATCATAAAACATGTCTATAGTCTGGACAGGTATGTATGGTCCAAGCCCATCACAAGTCTGACGCATAACGCCCTTTGGCGGGAAGTTGTCTGCAGCAGGGATAAAGAGAGCAGCCTCGGTCTTTTTCTAGGTACAATCTCAGCAGCTGCATACGAAAATTAAGGAAAATCTGTCAGCACGGCTGGCAGCTAGATTATAGGGGCGGATAGCACAATCGGAAATAATTCTGTTCGGCCAACATGGTGACGTAAGAAGATCATTTCGATCTCTGGAGGAAAGTCTAGATAGTAGTAACCATTTTAGTAATAAAAAAACCCCAAGATCTCTAAACAAAACCTGTTAGTTTACTACCTTCGGCTAATTTCCACGCAGTCATCCTGGACACTTATGGTACTTATCGTACAAATTATGGTAACAGTAACATATGGAAATTTGAATAGACTTCGTCACATGTGAAACTACGATCTAGTCTGATGAATTAAGCCTAATCACCATAATGCAACAAACCACCCAAAAGAACAGACGGGAACTCGGTTCGTTGATTATCCTGGACCGTAAACATCATAGATTTCCTTGATTTGACTGACGATGAAGGTCGCGTTATTCTTTTGCTTTCACAAGTAACGGCAGATGTCTTCACATAGCGGGATTTCACTTTCCTTCTTTATTTTAAACATACACAAGAACAAATCGAATACAGCTAACGCGATAAAACAAGTGAATGACACCTTGCATTGGCCGGGTTTACTTTAGACCTACCCAAACAGATGCGAAAACTGCTTCCATTATTTGTACAAACTTTGCATTTTTCCATGCATATTTTTACCTTTCCAACTATTTTCATACCCTAAGAAGATTCGATAAACAATGTTCATTATTCATCACTACGGCTAAAATACTCGTGAAGGAAACATTAGTATTTAGGACAAGTGTCTTCAAAATACCGATTTCGTCCCACATGAACAATTTCGTTATCAAGAAGATACCGGAAAAAATTACATACCTAACATGAAACAAATTATAATTACATAGAAATAAATTATAAACTCTGAATCTTACCTGAATATCGAGTCTCTTTCTCATGATAGTTGCGTCTAGCTTTCTCTCAAACGCCAGAAGATCCATATAAGCTTGCGATTCAGGTACCAAGTCTCGAACTTTCTGGGGTAAAATTTTATCCGCCAGTTTCTTTTTCTTCTTACTACTAGAGTGAGAAAAGTCACTATAAAACACAGAAAGTTAGTTTGTTTTTTTCAGTCGCCAGAAACACAGTAGGTTATTTCTCTTCATTAAATGTTACCATAGAGCGTAATGTTAAGTATGAAAAGTTAGTTGTTAAAAGCTAGAGTAAATTCAAATTTATTAGAAAATAGGTGTCTCAGTAGGACGAAAGATTGACATAACTAACTTATCTCTAGTACTGTGTTCAGTTAATTCAAGCTGTGTCATCATTTGATAGTTCATGTTTAAAAACACGCCAACTCGACATGCATGCAGTGAGGTCTTGCAATTTAGGTGTTGACTGCACCGCTTCAAATTTAATTAACAAGCCAACGGTTCTTAACCTGCGGTCCGCGGACCCCAGGGAGAGCACGCCGCTTGGCAAGTCAAACCTAGCTTTATAAGGGATATCGAGCTACGAAATTTGGAGTATCATACTTCCGAAATTTCGCAGAAAGATGAAGATAAATGGGATGGGAAAAAAACTGAAGTGTAGTTGTAGTAATGGATGTTATAATTTATAGGAATAAATAGTTTTCAGACTGATTTGCAGGTGTTTTATAACGTACATGGTCTGGACTTTGAACGGCTGGTGTTTCAGCAAGACGGTTCCACATATGGGCCAGGGTGAACAGCACGGCTAAAGGCACCCTTTCCAGGCGAAATTGTGTCACGAGGAACAGAATTTCCCTAGCCATCCAGATCTCACGTTATGTAACGCATATCCGTGGAGACATGTTGAAAGAGTGCTTCACACCAACACCCAGACATCTGCAACAGCTATGCAGCAACACTGAGTATATTACGTGTTGAATATGTTCTTGTGTGTTCAGTTTTTTTATGCATCCTGCACACAATTTTATCGTATGGCAGTCTTAAGGTAATTTAAATTTTACCTTTTGAGCATTGTAAATATATGATAAATCGAGTCAAATGAGCGGGTTATTTTGCCACGTGTCCAGGTAAACACTTTCCATCAGATTAAATCTTATCTGATTAACTACTTAACTATATAGTGACGTTAGACTTCATATCGAATTAACGTCATAATGGAAGAAGCGTTTCTACAGACGGCGCATTGTCTATAAAGCGGATCTAAATCACTTCACTTAAAGTGTTCCCCCATTTACAGATGTTCCTGGCTACAGATTAAAATGACAAAATTTGGAATGGCATTCAAAGAGGCAATTATTTGCTGTATTCAGTAGCTTATCCACTTGCGGGACCCCCGACTCACAGGCCAGTGAAATTTCAGTTCCAGTACACCATAACGTACAAGAAAGCGGACCATAACGTACTTTGGCAACATTAAAAAAAAATTCTTGAAGTTCGATATTATTTTTGCTTCCTCCCAATGAGTAGTTCAGACTTATGGTTTAATGCCTTCTCCATATAATACATGTACAAAATTAATCTTATTTCTACCGATCATCGAAGACAACTGACGAAAGTTTTTACACAATCTACTTCTGAGATTTCCTACAACACAAGAACAAATACGTTCAAGGATACACGACTAATACAACTGAACTTCGACTTTTAACACTAACGGACTGAATTGTTATTAGCATTGTATATGACCTTGTAAACTTTTAAGGATAGATCTTGTTACAGTGGGCACAAACCACTTCGTTCAATGGACCTCCACCGGATATGAACCTGGGTTCACACACACACACAGAAACCGAGCATGCTAACCATTCGGACACCCGGGTGCCAATTTAAACTGAAGATTGACTATTTAGTTACTATTTCAGCTAATGAATTTTAGCCCCCACTCTCTTGAAAATTAACTAACTTCTATTCTAAACACATGAAGATGCTACTCATTTTTCAAATTCAGATACGTATGCGCAAGGTCTCTCAACATCGAATTACAGTAACAATTCATCTTCTTTACACAATGTTCCCATTTCGGTTTTAAAAATTCCACGTTTAGGAATAGGTTCTTCTTAAAGAAAGTCTGAACTTACTTTTATATATACCGAACCACCACCAATCTATGTACCGCTTTCTACGTTGGAACCCAGACACCTCTCATCACCCGCATCAACAACCATAGTTACCCCCAAAATCGCAACTAACTCACCTCCCCATACCAGAACACTCCACATTACAGACGTACTTTTTGTGAAACCTTCCGTGTCAACATCCTGAAAAATTATCAATTCTGAATCACTCGCCATAATTAGGAAGGCATATCTCTATCTCCGCCAACCAAGAACCCGACCTCAACTGCACGGAATTTCCTGCAGCCCACGTTTTCTTCCTCTTCTTTTCATGTGCTTCCACCATCCTATCATTCCTTCCGGTTTTTATTTGCTTATTTTCTTCATCCTTTATTAATTCCTCCGCTATTCCTTTACTGATTTCGAGCTACCTCGCTTCCTCCCCACTTCTTGTCCCATTGTTTTTTTCCGGCTTCTTTACAATTTGGTCGCTCTTTGGCGCCACTCCTCTCTGGCCCTTTCCATTACTATTATGTGACCATGCCTTTGGTGCAACATTGCCACGTTTTATATGAAGTTTCCGTACACTTGTTCGACTCTTCAAATATGTAACATTTTTCTACCTTGTTACATCATTTATAAATACATTTACGCAGAGAAACCGAAATAATATAGAAACAAGTGAGGTGAAGTCCAGTTGGGGAACTGTGCATATAAGCTTCCGTTATGTTTCAGCAGCGATCATCCTACTTGGATGGTAAAGGTTTCGTTGGAAAAATTTCGGCGAGACCTTTCCAACGACACCTAAGCTTAGTAGTTCCAGAGTTGAAAATTTCCTCCCTCGTATCTCGGGATCCTACCCTACCACATGATGATGATCTATACATGTTTGAACCTTTCAAACGACATCCTAGTAGTTCCTGAGATGAAATTACCCCCCTTCCGGCATCTCGGGAACCACCCCTGTCATCTGAATGATCTATACGGGCCCGAAATAGTCTCGCAGATCTTTCCAACGACGCCTCAACCACCTTTCTAGCCCTAGTTGTTTCTAAATTGAAAATTGCTTCCCGCCCCCACATCGTTATCGGGATTCGCCCCTGTGATCTGGATAATCTATACGGTTTGAACTCATCTCGCAGAGACCTTTACATCGACACCTCAAACATCTTCATAGCCCTACCAGTTCCTGAGTTGAAAGTTGTCGACGGACAGACACAGCGGTTGCGTACGGTTTCATAATAAACATAAATATATTCATTTTATAATAAACATAAAAATTATTTAAACACAGAAGTAAAAGGATAAAGTGGAACTCAACAGCTCACCTTTTCTGTTGAGGCGGTGGTGGTCTTGATTCAGCTGGCCTCTTGCTGCCAGCTTGGGAGGAAATTGGACCTTGCCTCATGGGGGTGTACGGAGTTGTTTGTGGTGGTCTTGGAATGATTCCGGTCCCCGAAGCGCCCATTGGTGGTGGAGGGGTAAACCCCGGCCTTTGCTGTACGTTGGAAACGAGAAAACACAGGTATTACATATACAGAAAAAGGGGGAACAACAATTACATATTATAACAATAATCAAAACTATTCTATAGATATAAACAATACACAAAGAAATTCTTATCACAACACATATATCATTAATTACGTAGTAACAATCCATAATGTTCAGTACATGTTACTTTGAATAATTTATATCTCATGAAAAAGCAGGATCATCTCTGGCTCATTTGAATATACTGAGCAATTACGATTCTCTACTTGGAAACTACACAAAATTTTCATTACAAAAATCCTGTAACTTTAAAGACTACACCCACAGCATTGTCAAATTATATTCTCTGACATGAATTGAGCTTAAAACTTCAAAATTGTTCTAAAAATGAGCATCGTTTGTTAAATTATTAAAAAGTATCTTTTACGTACGGTATTGATATACAGTGAGTTAGTAAGTCGTAATAACTACAATTTCATCGTCCAGAAAGAACAGTGATTATTCCCAATCCATGGAAGCTACTTACAAATATGATCACGAAAAATTAAAAACAAAAACAAATTATTAACTGTTTGTACTGAAAGACACTGTTTCAAGTTAAACTTGTAAACAACATTTTTATTTCCTAACAAGATAACTAAATACCGAATTTTGAAACAGTGAGAATTTTAACAATATTGAACTTCACTCAATTCATGTAAGGATTTATAATTTGGCAAGGTTATAAAAAAAATAATCAAGTTGTATGGCAAGGTTATATATAATGAAGTTTGTAATCAAGTCACTTTTTAATTAACATTTGCAACTTACATTGTTTTATCTGTAGTGGCCACTCAATGCCAGCAGCTAAACCTTTGTTAGACGATATACGTAGCTTGCCTAATAAAGCACATCGAGATAAATAAGTGTAGCAATAAAATGTAGGAGCGATGTCGATTTCCTCTCAATCTTTCTGTCAGTCTGAAAAGTTGTGAAGCGCAACTGAACTACAAATCAAAACCACCACTGCACTGAATTTCCTCAATAACATTTTTGGTCAATTTCACGCCAAATCATCACAAAAAAAAAAGGAACTTTTCAACCCGATAGATGACATACATATGTAAAATATTAACCCTCACATCAGAGATACACGGTATTAATACAGCAGGGTTTAGGTTTGTTTTGATTAAAAAAAAAAATATATACTATTACAGAAAAATACGGCATTTTTCATTTCAAGGTCACATGATGTACACTTTGACCTTGAATATCTATAAAAAGGTGTCTTTGGTGCAAGTTTCATTTTGGGAAGACTTTGGGAACAGGAGTAAGAAGAAAAATTCAGTACGGACTTGAACCCTTCTTGCACTACACATGCATAGTGGCCAATATAGAGATATCTGAAAGTCTGTTTCTCCCCGTGTAATTCCCGTTTGCCTGTAGATATTGTACGATAAATCTGTAGTTTCGGGGGCTGGTACAATTCTGTGGACATATTATTTCTTTATCTGTGACTAGCATGGTTGCCACCTGTTCTGATTTTGTTTGACTCGATGCAATGTTTGTCGGGACGCAGATTGTTCAGATTTTCCCCTTTCAGAGTTGAAGCACAGAAAATATTTTTATTATTCTATATGTTTAATAATATAGGCATAAAACTACACTTATTATTTCTGTGAGCCGAATAAATTTGATTTTGTTTTCTAGTTAAAAAGCAATTCTTTATAAGCTACGCATGTTCTTCAATCTACAGCACAAATGACAACCATGTGCTGAATTGTTGAATAACAATTAGTTTTGATTGCTACTTCCCTCTGTCTGTCTGTCAATTGTTTGTTACACTGAAAAATTACGATAGTTTTGTGTGTTACTCATAAGAAAGACCTTTCCGGTAAGTCAGTTATTAAAAATTACAAGCAGTTTTTAAAATTATTTTTACATCTTCTAAGAAGCGTAGGTAAAACGCCAATTTTTATATCTTAAATAACACAATTTTCTCAAGGTCAACACTCACAGAACTACCATTTTACTGACGGGTGAATTTTAAAAATGCGAGTAAAAGAATTTTGGTGAAGAAAAAGTACAAATTCATTAGCTAAATCAGTAGTAATTTTTAACTTCAAAAGGCTTGATGTTCATTAAGAAAAAAGATAAAGCTTACAAATGGTAAAATTTTTCCGTGGAAGTACCTCCTACCTATAGATCCCCGATACAGAGCATGTTTCGATTTTATTGAACAAAAAGGTGGCAATCCTAGTAAGCAGAATAATTGAGAAATGTGCGTGAGACAATGCATACGAAATACAATAAGGCACAGTGCTGCGAACCATCTGATATGAAAAGAAACAGCAGCTGTAGGAAACAACTAAGGAACGTACAACCATGAATGATTGAAACACCAGTGATCAGACGATTTGTGCTAATGTAGGAAACAAATTAAATCGAATGAGGGAAAACTGAATATTACCGGTATATTTAATCGTGGTAGAAGATCGAGATCTCGTTGGAATGACAATATTAGAAGCGATCTTTGAGAGGCAGATATTCGTGCTTAAAAGTGAATTGAACTTGCCCAGCATAGAATTCAATGGCGATGAATTTGAGAGTTCCTTAAACCACAGAGTTAGTTAGTTGAAAACCAATTAAAGAAGATTGTTACTTGTGAGGAAGATCCAAGCATGGAAATTGATGATGAAAATGACACTGAAGCAGGGTTGAAAATAAAATCACGATCTTTTTAAAAACAAAACATAAATTTTGTTGATTTTTTCTTTAAATTGATTTTTTTTTAAATTTAAATAACTTGTGGTACTGAAAGAGCTACTGAGTTAGGTTTTGTTTCTTTTTTGTTAAAGAAAATACCTTAACCAATAAATAGAAAAGTAAATTTACAAATATGTGGAGTACCTTTCTCTTCGCTAAGGAAAATAGTCATGGAAAACAGGCAATTACAACAACTTTGAAAAGGAAGACATGACGTTTCAGACTGATGGTACACTGTTCACAGGAAACTTAACACTTACGAAACTTCTACGTTACTTTCGTCAATACACGATGAATCAAGTTGGTTTCCGAGGGCTATGTAGCAGCTTTCCTTCTAAAAAGACGTGTATCTTCATTTCTTCCTAATTACAGATTTTATAATCGCAATTGACTCTTTTCTCCAGGCTACAGTTCCCAAACGAAATTTTCCAGGATTTAAGTTTACTATGATAATATTCCATAAAATATTAAGAGTTATTTTGGGACCGCGGTGATTGAGTGGAAGAGCGCTCACCTCTGGTAGGTGAGGTCTCCGGTTCGATCTCAACTCGTACCAAGTGAGTTCTGTAGTGAACTAACACGATGTGCGTGGGATTTCTCGCGGTTTCCCGTTCCTTCCCTCTTTCTTCATTCCACCAACATCATCATCATCCATTCGGCCTGAGCCAAATTAGCCTACAGGTCTTAAATAAGACTTTAATTCAGTGAGAGATTTTTATTATAGTCAAATCAGTAGTGGATACTCAGCTCTGCATTTTGATTTGTCAGCATACACATACGGTAGCTAAGCTTTATACAGGGAATACGTTTAGCAACGCAACGCAGCGATTATCGGCCGAGTTCGCGATTGACTCAGCTCGTTTTTCAGCCCGTAGCTCTCCTATGATTGCACACTGCACGGTCTAATGTTGAATAAATTTTGTATTTCTTTCCATTAATTTTACACATACTAATAACAATAGTGGTTTTTCAACATGTCCGGCACACCCTTGTGTTCAAATATATGAATTAAGGGATTTTATAATCGTAAATCAACGTGTGGCTTAAGGTTACGGAAGAACCACGGGCCGACTGGCGGGCGGGGAAACGTGAATCAAGCGTGAAGCCTAGCCTAGAAGTGCTGCGTTGCGTTGCTAAACGTATTCCCTGCATGTTCATTACGCGTAAATTTTGCGTAATAAGTAGGTAATGTTACCAAACAACAATTTTTGTTTCCTAAACAAAATCTGGATCTTTTGTTTGTGTTTGTTTTCATATGAAGTACCAAAATAAACATATTTGTAATACAAATTGTAAACTGATAATGAGATTTGGGCTTCTACGTTCTCTTCAAACAGTTCGTGTGTAAATAAAATGAACCAACCAATAGTTCGTTCAAATTATTGGCCCATCACTTTGGTTTGCATCACTTAAAGCATATCATTACATAAGGACATAAAGGTGAATTTCAATCTTACATACGATTCGAACCACAGAATGATTAAAAATACAACACTTTATTTCTACTTTTTTAATATATATTTTGCTTTAAATCACGGACTTTTTGAAAATAAATCATCTGATTTAAATCAATCAACTTTGCAATGAAGTGTCACCATATAGGACAGGGTGAGCTTTGCAGTTTTTGAATGACAGCTTAAGTAGTGTTGGGTGCATCACCGATCAAGAACAAAAGAATGAAAGAAGATAAATATTACAAAATGAAAGAACCACATTGCATCGGGCAGAAAATCTGGCAACCCTGCTACCTACACAAGTATATGTCCACAGAAATAGTATCAACCCCTTGCACTAATAGTGAACAACACAGGAGATACAGCCAGATGCGAACTACACGGCGAGTGAGAGACTTTCAGACATGCCTGAATTTGCCATTAAACATGGTTAGCGCATACTGATTTTTTTTCTTTTACTCTTGTTCCTAAAGTGAAACTTGAATGAAACCAACCTAACTTGAGCTACTATTGCCTTTATTATACATAAATACATATTTGATCAGTTGTGAACCAAAATTCATTAGGACCTGATCAAGTACTTTAATAAGGAACGACATCATAGTATAATATACAGCTGGTTTACGGTCTGAATATACAAACGGTACTAACACTTATAGTTAGCACATGCAATAATCCTGTAAAAAGCCCTTACAAATTCAGTAGAGCATTAACATAATCTTCCTGACGTAAGTAAAACATAGCAATCCTTTTATTGACCAAAGCATTACATTTCAACCCAGAATTATCTTGCGGACGTATTAACAAAACAATATACCGAGCAATCGTAGCGCACAAGGAGACCATCAATGAAATCATATCGAAACCTTGCCTGAAGTTTTGATACGAGAATCTCCGTCCTATAGAATGGTATATACATTTAGCTGCCCATATTAACTTCAAGGTTCCGAGATAGAGGCTGAAATATTGGTAGAAGCGTACAAAAAGTTTTTTATTATTATTATTATTATTATTATTAGGATTCAATCAACAGAAGTAACTTCAGCATCAATTTCGTCCTAGAATGAAACACTGCGCGGTAGTAGCTTCACCTCCCACACTCCAGAGACGCAATTGGGAGGTCTGGACCTTCCCGAAATAATTTTTATTGTAAAATTCTTATATTTGCTTACTTTTTAATATTCCAACATTCCAGTCCCAATCTCGGTATCATGCAGTTAATATGGATAGATAATTCTAGTGTATATATATTCCGTCTCTATAGGACGTAGACTCTCCTAGCAAAACTTCAGGGTAGGTTCCGATACGATCTCATTGACGTTCAGTGGCAGAGTGTTTTCTTCGGATTCGGGAGGTTCTGGATTCAATCCTAGCGGCCAACTATCCTGACAGAGGTTTCTCCAGGGTTTTCCCCAGTCACACCTGCCAAATGACGAGATGGTTATCTTCAAATTAGATCCTGGCTGATTCTTGTTCCCTAGCCTACCCCAGAATGAGCCTGATATGACTAAATATCATAAATTCAAACGAAACGAGACGCAACTCAGAATACGTTTTAATAAATATTTCCTGTCCAAAATAATAACGCCTTGGGGCGTTGAAGTGACACAGTTTGAAAGACTTTAGGACATATGTTGTTAATGTTGTTACGGAAGAACCTGTTCACGTTACTTTGCAAAACTATTAAATGAAAGAGTTACACAGAAAAAACTCAATTCCATTTCCCACGCTGCTTTTATTTACATTTTCCCCCTTGTATTTATCTCTTTCTTATATCGTGCAATCATTCACATTGAAGAATTCCATTCGCATGTTGGAAACCCTCGAAGCTAGAATTTCCTTTTTACTCTAGTCATAAGCAACCATGATCTGGTAACAGTTTAGTTCCTACTACACTAGTATATCTAAGGATGCTTCTGGGAAATCACTCGTTAAAAGAACGGGTATTAATAACCTGAAATTGAAATTGTCAGACATATCTCTTTAACACTAGATTCTTACTTAGATGAATGACAGCCCAACCCTACTACGTAAACGAAGCGTTGGCGCGCGCACAGGAATAAAACATTCGCGACCGGTAAGAAAAATAAAGTGGTAACAATAGGCCCTAACTAGTATTCGTTTATAAATATTTTAATAATTGATACTTACTTTATTTATATTGTTTGAATTCCCTTTTTAATCTTCATTAAAATCTTCCATTATTAAATAACAAGTAAAACGAAGGTAACACTGACCATCCGATTCTAATTAAGATGATAATAATAGTAAAAAAAAAAAAAAACACGAAATAATGTCGGTCCTTCCTCGCAAGCACTGGACATTTGTTCCTTTCCAAGCGCCATTCTTTTCAAGCAATGGGATAGGACCAGATTCTGAAACAATCAAATCATTAAAGATTACGTGAACAACATAACCTTCAATGATTTTGATACTTCGGGCGGATCTACTCCACGAAAAGTTAACAAAAAACAAACATACATAACACACACAGCAATTTGAACATTACTGCCTTTACCTGAAGGGTGTAGATACCTGACCCATCATAATTACAACCCAGGTTTGGCTACATTTTGTTAGTTGATTTTAGTTCCCTTGGAACGGTTACGTCAACGAAAGGGTCAGTCATCTACATACACTATTTGATGTATCGGTGTTAAATTGTCCTTGATTATTGGAATTCAGGACTGAAATAAGGAATATTAGAATTTCGAATTACATAATTTTGTATTTCCTTGCTAGTGAAATGTGCATTTATAACGTGAAAAAGGGAATATACTCAAGGTTGCGGAAGCAGAGTAATCGGCCTGACTTCAAAAATAACTTCTCTTCCGCGTATACAAGGGTTAAAGTAAGAACAAGTAATACTGCAGTTTAGCTATATCTACCATAGATAGTGTTAAAAAAAATTGTCCTTTTTGATTTTTTTTTTCCAAGATCGTTTTTTTTCTGACAGCAAGTAGTTATTGTTTTACGCTGCAGATAATCAATACCATACAATTGGAGTTAAAATCCTCAGACGTTTACTACTGCTTTATTTCGGCAACCTTACGAGGCAATTGATGGGATTATTTGTGCATTCGTCGTCATTTTGCTATGCTTTCTATATCTTCACCCTGACAAACATAAGGAATTAACTAAGGACTGCAGTTATTTGGTATAGTTTGTAATAAAATACTAACAAACCTCCAGAGAACTGAATATAATAAATGATAGAACGAATTTAAGTTCCTAGAGATAATACAAACTCGAAGACATCTTTACTGTAAACTGAAAAAAACTATGAATTCTTACCGAAACATGCTGCCATCCCGTATACAATACGTTAATTTCTAATTACGGCATTATTCAAGGAAGATATCTATTTTTCTTAATCACAATTAATTTCCGTCCGCAAAAATTAATTATCTGTAGCTCAAAATTCCGAGAAGAAAACCTGCTTCCAGAGTTACGTTTGCTTTAACTAGTACATTGCGATTCACTATAAAAAGTATGTTGCCCCTTCATACCCTGCTCCATGCTGTATCCAAAATATACACAGATACAATGAAATAATAATAATAATGTTAAATGCATATTTAAAAAGAGTAGTATAAGTCCATAATGAACGTTCTTGTAAACAAACAATTACATATACGTTTCTCTAAAGAGTCTATTGAAATAGGGCTCTGAGAAGTATTATTTCAAATCATATCACAACGTAGCCACATCCCGCGGTTCCGCCCGCACTTTTTTGACAGTATGTTTACAGCTATCGGCACGTAACCGTATGGGGACCACTTGAAAATTTCAATTTTAAAATATGGTGGCAACGCAGACAACTTGGTGCTTGGGTATGTTTCGATTGTGTCGAATATGGATACTCACGAGTTTGGTGCGGATACACCAAACTGTATGGAAGCAATTTTAAATATTTAACTTTTAAAACGGATTACTAACATAGTCAACTATGGGACCTGAAGTATCTCTATGACCTGTCCCAGTATCTAATGCATATGTATGCAAATGTAAATCAATGCACATGTGTATGTTTGTATTAATAAAGACATTTCTCTACGTTGAATTTTAAAATAGGTCGGTAACACTGACAGATAGGGTGCTTGAGGTCGATGACACCCAAATCTTTCTCCTATTGTTTTGAACGATGCTTAGGCTAAGTTTGGGGCAGATACTGTACAGTAAGGAATAAATTTGAAGAAAAAAAAGTTGGTAGCACAGAACTGGGCACCCATAATATTTCACAGGTATCAAAAATATTTATAACCTTACAGTATCTAGGTTATATTTCTCCTTAATTAAAAAAAGTAAAGTTAGCCCCTGTGCGATACCCTGAACGGCGCATGAGGGATGTGGAGTTAGCGCTCCACATGTACAAGTCAGGCGGGGTGGTCAGTCCCACGCTCAACCACATTTACTACCCCCAAGGTGCCCAAGAGTACCAAGGACACTCTGGTACTCAGTTTAATACGAGGCATGGGAAAACTGCGAGAAAAGTCTCCAGGACGGGATTTGAACCCAGACCGCCCGATTCGTAGTCCGACGCGCTACTGCCTGAACCACGGAGGTTCCGTTTCTCCATAGTTACCTAAATAAAAGTAATTCTCACACAGAGACGTTAGCAGTATTACAAATGGGTGCCTTGAAAAAAAAAACGGCGTTTTTTTTTAAATCGTCTTGTTTTAGAAAACGAACATTTTTTCTTTCTATTTACATTAACTATAGACTAGTTTCCAAGTACCTACCATAGTTTGCTTCCCTAAAGCTATTAAACATATTAAAACCCGTGCAAATATTGAAAACCTAATTTCGTGAATTGTATATAGTATCCTCGCAGATGATGACCGAATTAAGAACTTGCATTCCAATTGGTACTAAAATGAGTCCAAAATACAAAAAAAAACTGAGGATTCTTGTATTAATTTGGGTGAGATTCTACACTCGAAAAGATTCAACGCTCTATGAAAGAAGTACGAACACACTATATTATTCTGGTTTTCTGAGCTTTTTTTTTCACACTTTTCGCTTGTGAAACGCAACAAATGAATCAGTGTTTAGAACGCCAAGAACCAGAATAATATAGGGTGTTTTACAGTTCTATATTTAGGTGCACATCTTTTCTAGAACACTGAATCTTTTTGAGTGTAGAATCTCACGCAAAATCACACCCAAAATAACTGATTTTGCCCTGGTTTTGGTATTTTCCACCTTTTTCTTTATAGGAATAGTTCGTTCTATAGCATTGAATGTACTTACTCCCACTGTTGTGATTTCAATTGTCTCTTAAGTAATGCAGGTGGCGCAAAATGGACGATAAGTGCAAGGACACATATCTTCTATATCGTATCTTTTAGCTCAAATCACTCCCTGATTTTGTCATGCTCTGCATTCTGCCATACGAAATAATGAAACTAGTGACACTAGCAATACTTTTAACGGCATATATAACAGAAAGGGCACTTATTACCGAGCATTAATCATGGGTGTGTGTGTCCAGGAATTACATCAGCCCTTGCACATTACGCAGTTTTTGGAATTTTGGACTAATTTTAGCTATAGGGGTGCAAAACGCAGCACATGGAGGGGTTTTCAGTGATCTATGGTAGAAGTAGCTAAACTACAATAATACGTATACTCAGAATTTGACACTCCCACTTTATAGTCGCGATCAATTCAGGTTCGATTTCACGAAATGAAAAAACAGTAGCAAGGAATTATCTGAATAATAGATCCATAAATATTCTATCTACGTTCTAGTGCATCACTACCATGAGGGAAATTACAGAACAAATTCGTGAGTCAACATGGCTACATCAGGATGCTGAAAATCCTACACAACCTTGAGCATCCATCTTCTCCTTGGGGGAACGTACCGGTGCACTTCACAAGATTAAGAAATTCATGCAAAATCGATATTTACTCTTTCATTAGCGTACCAAATATCAATTTCAAAACACGATCGAATATTTACTACTATTGCATCTGTATAATTTCCTCTTACCTTTTTTCCTACCATTCCCCTTTCACTACCGATCTGTGGCATGTCTAATGACTTCCCGACATTAGCCGAGTGCTGCTCCAAACTGTATGCGCACTATACCCAGCAGAGCACAAATTTAATTATGCTCGCGCTCAAACCATTTGTTTATAAAAACAAGTACACATGATAATAATACATCATACACTTTCAACTTAATCGAACATATAGTAATTAAACTCTATATAATAACTATTTTCTTGCAAGAATCGTAAGTGAATAGTTCAGTCATTTTTTAAAACAAAAACACGGAAACGTAATATGTAACAACAGCCGTCTCGCTCGATTTTACTATATTAAAATGAACACTGCCTAGTGAAGACAATTATTTATTTCTAACAATTTTCACATACCGAAAAATTTGGACCCGCATATTGTCTCAAAGGAGGTACTGAAGCTGTTGGATATCTCTGTGGTGTTGGGACAGACGCTCCCGTAGTTGCATTTGACGAAAACCTCTGCGCCATTTTCAACACAACGCTATCTCATCTGCGTTAAATGGCTTAAAGAGGAATGTGAGCCCCAGTTCGGTTTAAATGGAAATACGCACGATAAAGGTTTATTATGACAATATAATCTTGTCAAAATTTCCATCTCATATTATGACTCTTGCACTAATCTTATAGTTTTCTGACATATAGCTCAAAAGAAAAACCCATAAACTTCATAATTTTTTCATTGAAGTTTTATCCCTTCACACCTCTCCATTTTCGTTAGGCATTTGTTTCGGTGCTGTTTTTTGTCCGTCTTCCTGCGGCTTTGTGGATGCGTGAACCGGAGAAAATGACTTTCTATATAGTAAATATGTAATGGTTGTTTGTATTGTAATTTAAGGTGACTATTTTTTAATACTAGTGACACTTCTTAACAACATAATGTTGATTTGAGTATGCTTGACACCGGTAGATAGCATGTGCCTATGTAATGATTGAAATAACGACGTAACTGTGAACTTTCAAATACGGAAGATATTTTTTTGCCAATTGTGACAAGATTGAATGATAGGGAATCATGCAGAAATACGAAAAATTAGAGAAAATTGGTGAAGGTATGTTGTCATAAG
This sequence comes from Lepisma saccharinum, assembly GCA_022664845.1. NCBI lineage: Eukaryota > Metazoa > Arthropoda > Insecta > Zygentoma > Lepismatidae > Lepisma > Lepisma saccharinum. Next base: position 84,006 of record JAGDQP010000266.1, read on the forward strand.
TTCTATATTTGTGCCCAGTGATTTTATCTATTGAGTAAATTAAGTAATATAAATTTATATGGATGTTTTGAAACCGCTCAGTGCAGTGCAAGGTTAAACTTGAATATTTACAAGTGTGGTTAACTGGGATAAATTTTACTTTATGAGCCACAGTTTCCGCCAGGGGAAGGGAGTAGATGGCTGACCCGCTCGGTGATTTAGGTCTAAAGATTAGGTTAAATTTGGTTTGTTTACATTCTAAACTGAATAATAGCTTCTAGATTACGTACGGGTAGGTTAGGTTAGTTTCTTAATATCAATCACAGAGCGGGTCAGTCATCTACACCCTTGACTCCGCCAGCTAATGAACTATATGTAAGCTATTTACCACTTATTCCCTTTCGAATAATCATCACGGACACGTCTTTAAACACACAGCTACAACCACCAATCTAACCAGTGTTACGAGAAGTCATCATTTCGTTAAATACATACTTAAGTTCAGCAACACATAATAAACATAATGGCATATCTATGGCGATCCTTCGTGTTATAGATGACACGCTAAATAACACGGACTGTATCTCGAGTAGCAGTAGCGAGTGAAGATGGGTTAGTTCAAGTTAGGTTCGATTTTTTCATTGTACGCGATGTGCATAGCGATTAAAACACACTGCATGTGCTTACCCCAAGATACAATAGGCATGTGTTTCTATTTGGGGGGGGGGGTAGCATTTTTTGGTAATTTTTTTTTTTTTTGCTATTTTGTTATGGTTAGGTTACGTTGGTCCCCCCAAATGGAAACACATATGCCATAAGCTAAATAGTCCAAAGTAACAAGCTTTTTCACACTTCTATAACTCATAACCTCGTTATGTTTTGTATTGTTACACTTCTACACATCTAGATGTAATTAGGTTATTCCTTACATTAGCTCCTTCTGTTGTATGACGTTGTTAATATGAGGTGACCATTCGTTAAGTAGATGAGGCCCAGCTCAATAAAACCCAGTGGGCTTTTTCGGGTTTGACCCGCGTGAAAAAAAAATACAACTCAGTGTTTTTTTTTTTATTAATTTTTGTGTTTAAATGATTACTTAAATGAGGGCACTCCTCAGAAGTGCATAATAATGGAAACCATTGCATTTTAAATTGTTAGAGTGCAATCACGGCTGTCATTATAACTAGAATAACCGTGCTTCCTTAGTCACGCTTTGTGATATTGAAATACAAGGTGCAGATCCGAAAACCGCGACGTTACCGCCTGAACCACAAAAACTGGGTATTCACGTCTGTTGATTGGTTGGGGTTCCGGGTGGCTAAGTGACACAGGGAAGGTTGATTAACAATTCAGTCGCTGCTTGGGCTGCGGTGGCCCAGTGGTAGAGCGCTTACCTCTGGTGCGTTGGGTCCTTGGTTCGATCGCGGTTTATGGTGAACAAACACGGTGTGCACAGGGGTTTTCTCAACATTCTCCCGTCTCCTCCCGCTTTCCTCATTCCACCAATACTCCCATCATCATCATCCATCCAGCCTGAGCCAAAGTTGCCTAAAAGCCTTACAAGTTTTTTTTTTAAATCACACTGCCCAGGAGGACCAGTTGCACCTTCCCAAATGTTGTTCTCCCTCATTTTCGGCTTCCTCAGTCTCATTTATGATGGCGCAATGCCGGGACCATACAGAACAGGCCCTTTCCACCCCCCCCCCCCCCCGATTCCACAGTAGTGACACACCGTTACCGACCGAGCAACTGAGGCCTGCACACAGCTTTACATGTACATGCATGTACATACATGCAAAAACCGAAAAGGCCCGATAAAACCCGGAAGAAACCCGTCGGGCTTTTTAAAAAATACCCGGTTTTTTTTCAAACCTTTAAATAAACCAGGGCAGCGAGATGTGCAAGGGGGCCACTGTGCGTCCGAAGGGAGCTGAGCGGCGCAACCTCGGTTAGCGGTGGACATACCCAAAAGTGCTGACCATTCGTTAAGTGGATAAGGCTACTGTACTGAATTCGATTTTGCACGCATTTTAGTGTCTTTCGTGGCTATAGGAAGCAAAACATGGCATCTTTTGAACTGCATCCGCAAAAAAACTTTGCGAAAAGCCATGTGTAATTATTTCGTTAACTACGCACTCGAGTTGATCAACAACAGATACAAACATGGCGGCATGCGGAGAAAGGGTAAGTTCCGCTGACCCGATCCTGAAATAGCAAAATTTACAGGAAAATGGGTGTTAATAAATGCAATTAGTTCCGCGAACGTCATTTTTTTTTTTTTTTTTTTTTTTTGTGCCGTCGAGGTTTGTTTGTAGACTGTAATATAGTATAAGTTGGTTTCCAATAAAACGCTTGTACTAATTGATATCTAACTATGGTTACTGCTATATGCCTCACCAAATAAGAAAGATATTCACAGCTCGCGGAACACGGGAACAACAGTGTTGTCAAGTCGTGCAGCACCTCGCTGAGGACGAAGATGTCCGAACAGGATGCGGACTTACCGTGACGGTAACCCTACCGCATTTTCTGGAAAATACAACCAGCTTCTTGCAGCCAACTCCTTTAAACCCTTCCTTATTTTACGAGAGTTTGTGTCATCGCATTTCCAGCGTGTCATCATTGGAATACTGCAAAATTTCAAGCTCCATTGACGATGGTGGTGATGAGTATTCTGCTGAGAGGAAGTTACGGGGGATGGTCAAAGGGCAAAGGAAACCAAACCTAAGTACAAGAGTCGATGATGGTTTACCATTGTGCTAACGTTCTAAGGTCGGGACCCAAGTTTTAAGTGGATTGTGAACCACTTCTGTATTCATTGCGGTCGAACCAAGTACCTTATGATTACAGGGACTATGGGTGCTCAACGGGGCGCCATTATAATGATGTTGAGGCCTTGTATCTATAACCTATGTTACCTCAAATACGCTGACAAGACCTATACACTACCCTTTATTTATATATATATATATAAAGGGTAGTGTATAGGTCCTGCATAGCCTAGTCCGTAGCGCGCTCGACTTCAGTGCGAGCGGTCCCGGGTTCGATTCCCGGTGGGGGCTCAAAAATTTCGGTGTTGACCCAGCATCGTGAGGACAATTGGGGAGCTGCTGTGAATAAAAGACAGTGGCGATCACATTGAGAGCTTCGGCTCTCCTCTCCCAACCCGTCTGGTCAGCGTGGGAGTAGTAGACCAACTCCTCCCTTCGGGGAGAGGCCTCATCCACTAGTGGATTGAATATGGCTGTGATTTATTTATTTATATATATATAAAGTAACCGTAGCGCAAAAGTTTTAATGTTGTTTGTTTGAAGAGAGTATTGATAGGAAACTGAAACTGTTACATTTACTATGTGGTGTTTGTTATAAAGTGTAGCTTTGTCGGGCGTACTTTTATTTAACTGAAGATTATAATGACGAATGGCGTAATTAGGCAAAGTGACCTTATGTGGAATTTGAACTACTAACATGGTTCATCAAGTAATTCATTTTTTTAAATCAATGATTTAAATAAAAATCTATATTACAGAAATTTAGAATTTCTAATCATTCTATGCGGTATGAATTGTTATGTAAGCTACAAATTAACATTTTTGGTTCTTATGTAATAGGCCAGTCCTACGCAAAGTTATCTCAGGGAGATTCTTTTTTTCTCCGAGGGCGAGGAGTGAAAAAAAAAACAAGAAACCTAGTAGTACAAGTGAAGACTCATTGCTCTGTTCAATAATCAGTGTTGCCCAGGTACAGAGTAATTATTTGTTTGATTTGATTTTTAGTTCGAAATTAGCATGCAGCTTTTAAGGATGAGAACAACAATTCGCACATTTGCAAGAAAAGTGTTACAACTTAAAAATTTTAAATTTTCATGCTTTTGGTTCAAAAGCATTAGATCATCTTCAACAAAAGAATCATAGTTCGCATCTACATCGGTGGCCTGTAGATAGCAGAAATGTCACTTTTCGTTCGGCAGATTTTTTTTTTTTGTTTACATTTTTATTATTATTATTAGAAAAAGTCACTTCGTAGTTGAGTCCTTGCTTTTACGTGTTACATTTTCGCAGGAAAACCAACACAGTTTGTTTTCTGGCAAAGCATTTATTTGATAAAGGATGAAAAGTGACATATCTCAAAACAGCCATTATTATTGTCACTTACAATAATAAGATAGGTACACAGATTTATAGGACTATCATAAACTAGGAAGCATTCTTCTTCACAATGTCTACAAAATTGAGCTGAGCGAGTTGGACGTTTATAGTGCGAAATGGATTATGTTGCCGAAAGTAAGACTGTCGTCACAGACGAAAAATCATTTTAATGAGAGTAGTTTACATCTAAGTAAATAGGATAGGGCTAAGTTGGGCGAAAGAAAACTGTTTAAGCCTAAGGAAACGCCGGTGTTTAATAGATTTTCGGAATAGGGGGGGGGGGGACTTTGACCCCAATAATGCATTCCTTATCTTAAGCGCGTGATGTTTGATTACGTGAACTACAAATTCTTTACTCCACCTCGATACATCTGTTGGAATGTGAAATATAGAAATTTAATTATTTCCCAAGATGGCTGCGTGTATTTGGTTACGTCATATTTTTTAACTCTGATTGGAATTTCTTCTTTCGGATGCAATTATGAGCAAGTCATCATTTATTCCATCTTGATACGACCATTAGATTCCGAAATATTCAAATGTAAATGTTTTTCAAGATAGCGTCCGTATGTGACGTCACATGTTATCCTTACTAACGTAGGTCTATAAAGTTTCTGATGATATTCTGAGCTATACTTTATTCCATCTCGATACTACTACTACATTGCAAGATAGTAAAATTTAATTAATTCGCAAGATGGCGGTTTGTACTTTGTGACGTAGCATGTTTTTGCTATTCCTATTGGATTGTCTACTTTCGGATGTATTCCGGAGTAAGTTATCGTTTATTTCATCTCGATACAACAATTAAAAATATTTATTTCTATACATATTACTAATTGTTGTATTTTTCAAAATGGCTGCCGTAACTAAGTGGTGTCACATATTTTTGCTATTCTGAGATAGCTATTATTTTCGCTGTACCATTCTGTGCCATACGCCGCTTATTCCACGTCTCTAGCAAAATTTCCTTTTTTAAAGAGAAAATGGAAATAGCTACCTAGTAGGGGCGAGGAGTTCGTTTGGTCCCGGCGTATCATTTTCCGCGCACACGGTGTTTGTTTCACCGCGAAACCCACTTGGCACGAGCCAAGATCGAACCGGGCGAGTGCGCTACCACTAAGATACCGCGGCCTCAAAATAACGCTCATATTATATAAAGTATTGTCATAGTAAACTTAAATAAATAAATAAAGAAAATATATATAGTTTGGAAGATGTAGCCTGGAGAAAAGAGGCAGTTACGATTTTAAAGTCTGCAAGTATTTAGAAACGAAGGAAGATACATGCCATTGTAGAAGGAAGGCTGATACGTAGAAATATTTTAAATTGTTCCTTTTTCGGAATTACAAAGGATGTATATAGCTCTAGGAAAGCACTACATTCCTCGTGTATTTTGAATTTTATTCATGCCCTTTAGCTATCTAAGGCTCAGGACGGGATAGGGGAGGGGAAAGGATTCGGGAAGGTGTTAGCCAGGGCCTATGTTGAAGGTGCTATCCCAGCATTTGCCTGGTGTGACTGAGGAATAACCCTGAAAAACCTCGGTCAGGATGGTTGGCCGCTGGGATCGAATGCTACGCCAGCGTTCATTCATCGTGTATCGACAAAAGTAACATTGAAGTTTCCTACGTGTTAACTTTCCTTTGTACAATGTACCTCAGTCAGATACGACATATCTTCCTTCCTATCAAAATTATTACAAGTTGTAATTGCCTGTTTTCAATGGGTATCTTCCCTAGCGAAGCGTACGGTACACAACAACTTTGTGAATTTGAGGTTACATTTTATTAAGATATTTGAAAAAGATAACTTACTTAGAAGCTGCTTCAGTGCCACAAGTTAGTTCAATAAACATTTTTTTTTTCAACCCTAACTGCTAAAATACTCGATGGCCTTGAACACAAGTAAAGTTTATTCGTTGAACGTATTCCATAGTTATTTGAATAGATATCTGTTGTTAATTTTAAAAAAATCCGTTTTAACTTTATTTCCAATCGTTATCTTCAGTGCATAATCATTGGAAAATGGAACCTAAAATTATTTAAGTAGACCCTATATATTAGTCACTATAGCTACATTACCTTGCCATTAATCACTGGACACCCCTAAACAGCAAGTAAACTCGTCCTAGCGTCACAAAATAAGTATCGTGTGACGGTGAGTGATCGGAAGGGGGCCATACAAGTGCTAGCAGTCAGCATGAGCGGACGGCGAGAGTTGAAAACGGCGGAAGGATGCATGATTATATGTGCCCACCACTTTGTTCATTCCATACGTGCCATCTCCGACACGTTCCAGATACCTGGGTCAACCAACAGTTGGTGGTGTGGCAAAATGGAAACTGGCGATCTCTCCAAAGTCTAGTGAAAACAAACCGTCAAATGTCGTTAGACAACATCGCCACTGAATTTCGTCGCGAGCAATTTACACTAGGATTCCGTGGAGTATCAGCATCCCATAAACCAAATATATTCCGATCAAACGCCTGCCGCAGATTACAGTGGTGCACTGCACGGTGCCATTGGACAGTGGTACAATGGAAAAGAGTGGTGTAGAGTGATGAGTCACGATGTTGTGGCGCTAAGACGGACGTATTTGGACCTGACGAATGCCCGGAGAACGATACGTTGCATTTTCTCCACTGTAAAGTTCGGCGGTGGAGGAATCATGGTGTAGGCCTGTTTCTCATGGTTCGGCCTTGGTCCCCTGGTGTTAGTGCATGGAACTCTCAACGCCGAAGGGTATCAAGTAATCTTGGACAATTCGGCGCTTCCCACCGTGTAGCAGCAGTTCGGTAATGGCCCGTTTGCGTTTCAACACGATAATAATCCCAATCATAAAGCACATGTTAACACGGAGTGATATAAGAAAAAAAGGGGGGGGGTGAGTGGCCAGCCCAAAGTCCCGATTTCAATCCAATTGAGCATCTCTGGGATTAGTTGGAATGGCGGGCAGTACCTGCCACCGTCTATCAGGACCTAGTGGAAAGTCTTCCTAGAAGGTTCGACGCTGTGATTCGTGCGCGTGGTGGCCCTACGTCATGCTGACTCCATCCCAGCGCTAAATGTATCTGAACCGAGGGGTGTCTGGTGATTAATGGCAAGTTAGTGTATTAGCCTAGAGCTTTTTTTTGCGTAGCTTATGTTCTAGATTTCGTATTAGAATGGGAGTGCATGTGTCATGTACCAGTACACTAGTACAGTGATCGTTTTGTAGATATTTTGGAATTTTATATCTGTAATATTTTGACGCTCTTCTTCGATCAATAATAATTTTCATATGATTGTAGAAGCAATTCCTTAATTGCGAGAATGACTGTGAGTGTCTTAACAGTATCAACATTTTTTTTTTTTCCAGGAACATACGGTACTGTCTTCAAAGCTAAAAATAGAGAATCACATGAAATTGTTGCATTAAAGAGAGTTCGTTTAGATGATGATGATGAAGTAAGTAGGATTGATTTCTCTTAACTTTGAGGAATTAATATATACATACATTTTTTTTTTGTCTCTTTTAACATATTGGGTACGTGCAAAAGTTCTACCCGTTTTTTGGTGTCCATATAGAAGTGCGAAACACAAAACGAAATTCAGCTAGGAGTGTGCATAATCGCAATCGATGTCCTCTTGCTATCTTTCTGGTAGGAGATGAATCCTACACCGATAAAAGTCCTGAGGTTTGGAGTCGAAAAATAGTTGTACGGCACTTTTCTCAGCCTTCATATCATCAGATTTTCTGAGCGAAGGGGTTCTGCAAAACGCGAAACAGGTCTGTAGGGGCTACGTCAGGAGAATAGGATGATGGAGGAGTAAAATCTCTCAGCGAAGGTCCATAAGTTTTTGGCGGGTGATTACAGCACCATGTGGCCTGACGTTATGGTGGATGATGATCCTTGGCGATTGAAGAGCTTATCAGCTTCGATTGCAATACTGCTTGCTGTCTGTCCCAACATTTCACAGTGGAAGGTCGCATTAATGATTTAATTAGGTTCCTGGACCTCGCAGTGAATTATACCTTTTATATCCCACCATACAATTCCCATCACCTTCTTGGGATAAAGTTTTGCTTTCAAAGTTGATGGAGGTGATTCAGAAATGCAACATACAGTCCTTCCCGCGCTTTACGTCTGGTACAGAACCCACTTCTCATCACCTGTAAAGCGTGTCAAAAACCGGTCATTTTTGTACCGGGAAAGCAAGGAGAAATATGTCGCGACGCGCCTATCCCGTTGAGTTGCACTCAGTTGATGTGGAACCCAGCGGTCGAACTTTGTGGTGAAATCCAGAGTTTCAAACCGCCTTTCAACTTTTGTCCTGCGTAGCTGAAACGTTTCCCCTAATTTTTCTACGCTTGGATTCTGACTGTTGTGTGTAGCTTGGTGGTAGAGATCCTCTTCGGAATACACTGATGGACGTCCAGATTATGATTGACCCTGACAGATTCTGTCTCCGTCCCTGGATTTTGGAAACCACCGATGACGTATGCTGTCGTCAACTGTATCATACATTTGCCGAATGTTGTGGCAGGCTGTGGACGCATTACTGCCTTTATCAAACTCAAGAGTAAACAGTTCCCATGTGTTCCTTATCGGTCTCTATTTCAGCGACACGATATGCTTCCCCTGTCTGCTCGTTCACTCATTGCTTGTGACTACTCTAATGTATTGTCGATTACGTAACTACTGATTCACGCACTGGTAGTGCCATCTACGAAGTCAGTAACCTATGTCAAAGCGGGTAGAAGTTTGCACTTACCCAACATTTTTAGGGATGTAGTAGATACTTTGCATTATAAATTGTGTTTTATGGGTAGGGTGTAATTGTTTTCTCTTAAATTGTCGGATGAAGTTATTTTGTACTTCTGTGTATTTGTTTCGAATGTGTATCATATGCTCATGAAACTAAAGCTTAGTAATGAAATTGCCGTGGCCGTGAGAAAAAAAAGTCCCTCAGTCGAAATAATATAGTACACACTAGCTAATACACACTCATTAACCCTAGCATTACCGGAGGGGGGGGGGAGCGGTCTCCGGGGCCCACAATTATTTATTTTTTTAACATTTTGGTTCGACAAAAAATCTGAAATGAATTTATATTGTCAGGCTTCAACCTATTGTTGACACAGCGTACTTGCTTCATATTTATTGTTTGTCTCGTTCCAATTATAATTAAAATAATGCGTTGTGGGCCTCGGAGGTCCCCCCCCCTGGTATTAGCAAGGGGCTATTCACATAATATTGTAAATGTTATATATGAAATATGGTATGATATATGATATCTAATGAAATGTGGTGTGCAAGTACCTTCGTACATATACTATACAGTACTAAGGTGCTTGTGATCTTATTGTTTGTTTTTCTATAAAAACAAGTATAAAAATATGTCATAGTTACTAACAAAGAAACATTTGTCACGTACACAACTATATAGGTATAGTTGGCAACACTATACTTAGAAGCATCGTAATAAAATAGTTTCCGTAAGAAAAAAATGACATTTTTCTTGTGGGTCTCACCCTCCCCCTTGTAAAAGTTTTCGTTGGTTTCACTAGCAAATGGCACCAGAAAGGCTCCTGGCTGCTATTTTCCTCATTCAGTTTTTCACAGGAACGTTATCTCTCGTACTTGAGCTATAACTGCTTATCTAATCTATTAATGAAAATTTAATAAATACATTTTGGAGAAGGTATTACCAGAAAACTGATTTCTCGTCTCCGAACCAGGTCGTAACGTAAGGGTAATGCTAAAAACGAAAACGTAATGGCCCAAGCAGAGGACTGATAAAATGTTTTACCTCATTTTGTGAAAATTGTTTCGATAAATGTTTTGGTAGTTTGCACCAAAATACAATTATAAGCTTCACAATACCGAACACAGATGTCTGAGACACTATGCTTCGGTTCACGAGTCACAGAGTCCCGGATTCGAATCCCTGTTGGAACATGGATATTTCTAGAATTTTAACAGTGGCGTAGAGAACTTGAACGGACCGAATCCATTAGTTTCTAAAGTGGTCTATAAATATAAATAGAAGGGATCAGATTTTTTTTTTAAGGGTTAGAAAAGAGAAATACAAGGAACTAGTACAGTAATATCCATGAGAAACTATCTATCATGAAGAACGTTACAATTGTAGCGTTCATTAACATGCGTCATTCTACATATTGAATTGAAATTAAGTTCAGATTTGAATAAAGAATAACAGTTCATCTCACAAGAATGTGTGTTTAGCGTATCACTTGCGTATCGCAGGACATGTCATCGTTTATCGGGTACTTAAATTTTACCTGGCATCAGCTTATTTATTGTCTTAGTAACATTAGTTAAGTAGAAGAAACATTGGTACAAGATAGTAATACGAACTATAACTTTGCAATGAACATGGGACTGGGTGAGTCGACAACAGTTTACCGTTGCTTTTCATTGGATGGATATGGCGTCCAAAGTTTTGGGACGTTTATTTTAAAATAAGTTCTGAACCACTACGTTCAACATATCCCACTGGGAATTGAACTTCGGCATCCCTTGATTACAATGCTACGAATGATCCGTCAACTTTCATTTACTTACATCTGCTACTGGGATTATTTTTTTGATTCGAGTTATCTAAAAGAGTCTTATTTTATAATTCTCTGAACTACACAAAAGAGTTTTGGTATTTAATCTTATCAGTTTCATTTCTAATTAATATGTTGTTCGCCTTGAAATCAATATAAGACGTTCTTTAATATACACAAAGATGTAGATCTCATAGAGTTCTTATAATTGAATTTTTATTCGCCTTTGGACCTAATAATCATGTGTTAGTATCTTTTAAGATTCGAAAGATTTAATAGTTCGATGTCTTCTGAGGACATTTTTAAATGGTAAGTACATATTCCTTATATCTACTTTAGTCTGTGCGTGTTGCGCAAGTGAACTTCACGTTGAATACTTTTCTTTTTCAGGGGGTTCCTTCATCAGCGTTAAGAGAAATTTGCTTATTGAAGGAGCTAAAGCATAAAAATATAGTTCGCCTGTACGATGTTCTACATAGTGACAAGAAATTAACTTTGGTGTTCGAGCACTGTGATCAAGACTTGAAGAAATATTTTGACAGTCTAAATGGAGAAATCGATCCGGATGTAGTAAAATCTTTTATGTAAGATTATATGATTTTAAACCCTGTTCATAATTGTTGTAACACGATGGCTGGTCAGAAATTATCCCCATTATTTGAATTTTATTTATAGCCTTTCGGCATGTGAGTCTCAGGCCGTGATAGTGGAGGGGAAAGAATTCGGGAAGGTATCGGCCAGGGTGTGTGTTGAAGGTGCCATCCCGGCATTTGTCTGGTGTGACTGATGGTCGGTCGCTGGGATCGAATTCAGGCCCTCCCGAATGCTACGTCAACGATATACCACTGAGCTACGGCGGCTCGGTTTATCCCCTTTGTTGTCTTAACTGTAGTACACAGTACTTATGAAACACGTCCAAGGGCCGTAGCTCAGTTATTAGAACGTTGATTTCGCATTCGGAAGATCCTGGATTGGCGTCGAGTGGCCGCCATCCTAACTCAGGTTTTTCCGGGATTTTCCTCAGTCATATTCATTCTAATGCCGGCATGGCATCTTCATATTAGGCTCTAGTCGACATCGTTCTCATCCTTTCCCCTGCGCTATCCGGACCTGAGTCAAACATGCCTGAGAGTCGTAAATACTGTTGATATAAGATAAAATGAATTGTATGGGCGGTATCAGCACTATGGCTTACGCCCTTCCCGATACGGGGGAAGCCCCTTATCTTTGGCACGTCTAAATACTGTTGAAAAGCTTAAGAAACAACTCTGTACATAATTTTAGCATAGTCACGTAGTATCTTACTAGTACTTAGAGCATTTGTCCACAATCTTCTGAATTACTGTAGAAAAGGAATTTGGATACTACCAGACAAGCCAGGAATTCCGTGTTTCTTGGACAAATCCAAATATTCAATAAATATGAAGATTTTTAGTCCAGTCATAAACACTACGCTGGGTTAAGTGTTGCCTACGATAAGTTTCAGCGCCTGAAACTCTTTTTGCCTATGGAAAACTTATTACATGTCTGCTTCTTCCATGGTGCAAACACAAAAGGGAGCAAAAATCAATCAAAAACTCTTCTGCTGGAAACATTGCACATCACATCAGCAACTGATTTGGTACAAACAAGCAGTCTTACAAGAGAAAACTAATTCCCACATTACGGATAATTTCTGATCTACCTCGTGTATGTTAAAATTATATTTAAAAAAAAAAAGTTGTAGTCTTCTTTGTGCTTACAATTTCAAGTGACGTAATCTCGTGATACAACATTTAATAATTGTATACTATTAGGTTGTACTAACCACAATATAATTTCGTCTCTCATCATTCATAGGTCAGATTTGCACATCGACAGGACTATCCAAGAGCTTTATCATATCAAGAAATCCTCACCTGAATACAGGTTATTTTTAAAACAAACAAACAAACATTCAAATGTACATAGTAAAACAGTAACTTATCTAAAGTGAAAAGTCACCTGTCAATGTGCTAATTTATCTATACTAATCATAGCGCGGTTTTACTCAGACCTCCATCCGTTTGTACTTTTCTGAATACCTGTTCTTTTCTTCCTTCCCTTTTCTGATTCTTGTTACGTGTTTATTATTCCCGAAAGCGTTCCCAGAAATTCAAATGAAACTTTGCATTAATTTTATTTAAAATAGAAAATAAGCATTTCTAAGCATTCTGCTGTGCTGTGTGAACTTATAAAGTTTAGCTATGTGCATGAAAATGCACAGCTGCATATATTCACCATTCATTTGACATTATTAAATATCTCTCATTGATGTTAACTGAATTTAATTCCATTAGGAATCTTTGGCTCAGGCCAAATGAATAATGATAGGAGAATTGATGGAATGAAGAAAGGGGAAAGGAAACGGGAGATTCCCGAGAAAACCCACGTACACGCTGTTTGTTCACCACAAAGCTCACTTGGCACGAGCCTAGATCGAACCGGGGACCCCGTCCAGAAGAGATGAGCGCTCTACCACTGAGCCACCGCGGCCCCAAAATAGCTCTTAAACTTAATGGAATATTGTCTTTAAGGTGTTCCCAAACTGATAGTACCATTTTGAGGGCTGAAAACTCTCACCGAAATTGATTAAAATATATCTTAGTAAATTTAAATCTTGGAAAATTTCGTTTGGAAGATGTAGCCTGGAGAAAAGAGGCAATTGCGATTATAAAATTTGTAAGTACTTAGGAGAAGAGGAAGATAAAACGTCATTTTAGAAGGAAAGCTGATACGTAGAAACATTGTAGATTGTTTCTTTTTCACACTTAGGGTGTATTATCCATCGGAAAATCTTCATTCATGGTGTATCGACGAAAGTAACGTAGAAATTTCACGTGTTACCTTTTTCTTTTGTAAAATGTAACATTCGTCAGTAATGGCATATCTTTCTTCCTTTTCAAAATTATTGAAGTTGTAATTGCCTATTTTCCAGGGCTATCTTCCGTAGAGAAGCGTAAGGTACAACACATATGTGTGGATTTCAGCTTAGTTGTTACTGGTTAAGGTATTTGAAAAAAAAAGAAAACTAACTTTAGAAGCTGTTTCAGTGCCACAAGTTACTGAAATAAAAAATCGATTTAAATTTTCAAAAATCAACAAATTGTATTTTTTTTTTTATTATTATTATTCAACCGTGACATAATTGAATGTTATTACCAAGAAAATTTTAGGCATTGACACTTGAGTACACTAACTTTTGAATCTTTTTTTTATTTTTGGAAGTAATTGAAAGTAGTATGACTTGACATGCAACCTAAATAGCGTGATTAAAAAGCCTACATTTGATGGGCAGTGAAAAACGTTCTAAGGCAGGATTGGAATATTATCTCTGCAGGATAACCTCATATCGGCTTATTCAAGTTAATTTATTCCATGTTCAGGAGAAAGTTACTTTTTTTTGTAAAACGGTTACTAGTTTTAACCATTAATAGGGGACGGGATATGTAAAAATGCTTCCGTTTCATAGGTTATTTATTTATACTTCAAATTGAACCTAATTGAACACAAATATCTTCGAGAGACACGCACTGTAAGCATTCGGTAATAATACCACTAAGGTTGCCACAACGTGATCACTATTTATCATGTTCTAACAACATTTTTCTTGTGAAACAAACGAATTGGTGCCTCGTTTTCTTTTTTTCTGGATATCTTGCTTACCGTGAACGTCATTTCGACAAGTTCCGGCAAATATCCGATATAAATACGATACTGTGGTCTTGTTTGCACAATTTCACTAAACAGATATATTGGTTACAAGGTTGCACGCTATCACTGAACAAGAACAAGAAGATGGATGTGCTGGTAGTTTGTGAGTACCAATAATTTTTTTAGGAAAGGGCGGAAATAGGTCGTTTTTTTTTAAAAAAAAAATATAAAAGTGAATTTTTAATGATAGGCCGAATATAAGTGGTGGACTTGATGGTCTTCTCAGGTATTTAAGTAAACAACTAGCTTCTTATGTTTCAGTGATTAGTGATTCGGAAGAAGACAGTAGTAAAGTGCCGAAATTGTTGTATCTATTGTGATTTTTGTTCAGTGGTAATGTATAGCCTCGTAAGCAATAGATCTATTAAGATTTGCTAGACACTTGTAATTTTTTACTGTGTAATATGTATTTCTGTGTATACTGGCGTTTGTAGTGACCAATACCTGGAGACGAAGTACCTCACCCCAGAGCCCATCAGTGAGATGTGATAGCAACATTGGGGGTTGATGTTACTTCATACACCATGGCTGAAAAGTGAACGCCTGATTTTCATCGTACGCCCTTTTGTCCACCTCTGTCCTTCGTTGCTAAAGAGAAAAAAATTCTCATCCAGTACACTGAATCGTAATCACTTATTATTTATAAAAATTACAAGCACTTTGCAATATTCCTTCATACTTAGGCAGCCACAAGCTTTTCAGACGATCCTCGTATATTCAACTGAATTCACATCTGACAATTGAGTGTTTTTTTTTTTTTTTTTTTTTCAAAAGCAGATAAATGCTTCACTAATTTCGCTATCTTGAGTATCATTTCCATATTTGCAAATTTTATGCCTTCTTATTACAGAAAGTAAGGAGTATTCTGTAAAAATAACCGTAGTACATTTATCGAACTCTGAGAAAGCGTTTCTTAATTTGCAGTTAGCGTACAAAAAAAATGGCAGGTTTCAGTTGGCTTTATAGGACGTTTGCACTAAGCCTTAAGAAACTTGTTTTTTAAAATCAAATCTGCTTTGAACTTGTGGTTTCAATATAATCACTTTTTCTTATAGGTATCAGTTACTTCGAGGCCTAGCGTTTTGTCATAGCCACAACGTTTTACATAGGGATTTGAAGCCACAAAATCTTCTCATCAACAAGGTAAGATAGCAAAACAAGTGAGTGTTGTCAGTGGCGTAATAAAACTTAGGAGCAAATTTTATTTTTCAATGCTATTTTTTACGGTATTCTTCCTATTTTGAGGCGGACGATAAATGTCCTTTGTAAAACAAATTTATTTATTTTCGCTCAAAACAATACCGTTTTCGCCTTGAGAGTGCAAGAAAGAATAAGAAAATTTGTTTAACGGGACCTTCTTAAGATCGCCTAGGGAGTGAATCGCACCTATAATAAGTGTTGTGAGTTTTGCATGCTTTTAGACTACAATGGTCAGAAAAGGATTTTTCAGATGCATATGATTCCTGTGTATAAGAAATACTAAACATTATCGGTTATCCGCTCTGGGCTTTAAAGCGTCTTGAATTTAAGTGGTTTATTTCAATATTTTAGCAAGATTTAAAAGTACATTTGGCCCAGAAGTACACAATACCTCATATTTTACTATTCCTGTTGCGATATGATATGTAAATTATATTTAAATTTGTTCAGCTCTAGATTGGAATTAACTTGAATTTATTTATGGCTTGTAGCATCTGACTTTGGCCGAGAAAGGATGCTAGGACGAGTCAGCTAGGGCGTAACTTAAAGGTAGGATCATTTGCCTCGTGTGACAGAAAAGAACTGTCAGGATGGTTGGCCGCTAGGATCGAACCCAGGGCCTCCCGAATACGAATCCATCGCTTTACCAGTTGAGCTACGGCCACTTGGTTCTAAACTAGTATGTTATACATGAGATAAATAGTTGTATGTTGTAAAGCTTGGAGCATAAATATTGAAGAGTATTGCACAAGAAGCGGTCAGGTTTCTTCATTCTGTGCTTAATTCTGTTTCAAACATCCACACTAACGTAAATATCAAATACAGTGAGATCGCATTTTATATCAAGCCGAGACTTAACACTGAAGAATCAAATATGTTTCATTATTTATGAAAGGCCTGAACTTAACACTGACCAACGGAACTTACACCATCAAAAGTTTGCTCACAAAAGCTAAATTCTAAAATCAAATTTAACGATATTCTGATTCACTTGATGTATGATGCTCCTCCTTTTTTCTTTCCATGTTGGTTTGGAGTAATAATTACACAGACTGAACCAAAGTTGTCGAAAGGCCTTACAAATTAAATAATAGAATAATAATAATAATTTAGTATAGCATTGTGACCCTGTAGGGCCATCATTGCTCTTATTTGTATTCCCTGTCATAAGTCAGGTATTTAATTAATCACGTGTATATATGATATTAAGAAACATCTGTAAATTTTTACACATACACATCCAATATACATATCACTGCATTGCCATCTCGGGACAGGTACTTTTCGGTAGTAGCAAGACCGCTATATAAGGTTTGAAGCGATTAAAAACCAATCGTAAGAGATGAAGTTGTTTTTTCTTTCGTCCCGTAGATTGGTTCGTTTTAATCAGATTTTACATTATTGCTGGTCAACATTCATTGACTTAAGAATTCTGGTATTAATCTGAAAATACTATCTGCAATATTCGTTGCATATGCCATTTCTTATGCTTATAATTTATTTCGTAATGATGTAAGATGTAGTAACTAGATGTATGTTAGAAATAATTTAAGTATGCTCAAATCTTAGTATGCTACAACAGATCTTTTATATTTCAGAATGGTGAATTGAAATTGGCCGATTTTGGACTCGCAAGAGCGTTTGGCATTCCAGTAAAATGTTACTCTGCGGAGGTTGTAACGCTGTGGTATCGGCCGCCAGATGTCCTATTCGGAGCAAAGCTTTATACAACGTCAATCGATATGTGGTCAGCAGGCTGTATTTTTGCTGGTTAGATTTATTTTAATTACTCTTTTTACCCTGCACGCTGTTTGTATAAAAAAAAAATCATGTCTCAAGAGGGGGCGAAATAATAGTAGACTTCTTTTTGACATTATTAGAACTTGTTTCTTAAGTGGATTTCTAGAAACAGAGACGATTTAATTAACACGTCTGTCTAATTATGAAAACTGCATAATTACCAAAAAATTCAAGGAGTTGGAGAGTCATTCCATATGAAATCGACAAATCTTAAAAATAAATGGAAGATGCACTATTTTTAAAAATTGTGAAAATTTGCACATTCATTCTATCATGTTAGCAGAGACGAATACACGAAGCGTAGATTCATTCGATCGTTGAGCGTTTACAGAGCTTTGCTAAAACCTGTATTACAAGACATGGCAAGGTTATAAGAGTGGGATTGGTGTCATTGTAATAGTACAGGACTAGACTATCACATAAAATTGGTTATTTGCAAGATAGAAATTTCGTGGCAGGCAATATGACGGAGCGCCACTTTTGAGATAAAGGATTGCTTGATTGTGTAATTTTGATAATGTTTAAAATATACTTCTAGTGGATATTTTAATCGGAAAGTTATAGTAGTGTATCTCAGTATGTTAAATATCAATCGTGAAATGTAATTTTGCAAATATTTTATTTCCTTCTAGTTGAAAAATGGGTCCAAAGTTACTAGAATTGAAAAAATGTAACTGTTCAAGGTCAAAAAAGTGACGTGGGGGACGAGATAAAAATCTGAAAGTATATCAAAAAGAAAATGCAAGCATGTTTAAATTTTATAAATTTTGTTCAAATCATTAATTTTTGAGATGTAGAGGTAAATTTGATATTTGTTTCCTCTAGCCTCCCAATTAATAGGAAGTTCATTTTAGTCACAGTATGTACGCTGGTTGAATCAGTTCTTGAAAGCCATTAATAAATACGTGGAATATTTAAAAAACAATTATATTTTTGCTTGTGCTATATCCTGTGAATGAGATGAGAGAAGAGCAAATATTTTGAGTTTTCAACGAAATAATAGTTAAGAATTTTAAACAAGTTTTAACACCTGACATATCCCCCTATAGTGGATTGTACTTTTTTCTTTTGCTACGAATCGGTAAAGTTTTCTCCTGTATATATTATTTTCGGAATAGGGTTTTAAATAGTTTAATACCTTCTGTATTATTATTATTATACTACGGCATGTAATTACTGAGTTGAATCCTTTACAAAATAGCGTCGAAAATTACTTGTCAGGAAAATAAATAAATAAAAAAAAAATGCTGTTGGGAGGTATGCACACCAGTAGAAATTTATGAAGTGTTAACTATTAAGTTATCAGAAATGCTTTACCGATCCGTCGTAGCTCAGTGGTAGAGCCTTGGCGTAGCATTCGGGAGGTCGTAGGTTCGATCCCAGCGGCCGACCATCCTCACTGAGGTTTTTCCTCAGTCACCAGGCATATTCAACATAGACCTTGGCTGACACCTTCCCAAATCCTTTCCCCTCCCCTATCCCGGCCTGAGCCTTAGATGACTAAAGGCCTTAAATCAAATTCAATCAGAAATGCTTATGAATTGTGGACAGTGCAGTGGTAATGAAAACTACTAGTGTTTTGATCTTCAATAATTGCTGCAAAAAGTCTAAAATAATCATATTTTGTTGTCGATATTGTCAATAATTTTCGTTAGTAGGTGGATCTCTCATGTTTCTACTAAAAGGGAACAGCTGTATATTGTTACCTACAAATATTTAAGACGTTTAAAGTACATGGATTATAGTAATAACATTTTTCTTAATTTCTTTTTAACAGAATTAGCAAATGCTGGACGACCGTTGTTTCCTGGATCAGATGTAGACGATCAGTTAAAAAGAATCTTTAAACTTCTTGGCACGCCTACGGAAGAAACGTGGCCAGGATTAGCGTCACTACCTGATTACAAACCTTTCCCTATCTACCACCCTAGTATGAGTTTTTCGCAAGTTGTGCCAAAATTAAATAGCAAAGGAAGAGACCTTTTACAGGTACGCCTTTATTTGCTTCTTAATTTTTACCAAGTAGCTTTTAATTATGAATCATTTGTGCTGTTGAAATTCTTTGAAAATGTGTTTTTGCTTTGTTCAACTTTCCATCTTGTATGTTGAGTTACATTATAAGAGAAATTCTGTACAGAATTTAAGAAGGGTTTATATAGAGCATTAGGACGATCCACGAAGTTGATGTGTGGCTGTATGTTGTGAGGATACATTTAAGACTGAATCCAAGTAAGTTTTCCCGCCTTTTTCGTTTTACGTCAATTATTCAAAATTCAGTGCAGGTAAACAAAATTTAACTTTCACGAACCGAAGTTCGTTTCGTACTTCAATAATGGGTACAATTAGTTTAAAAAAAAGGTACCAGTAACCTCAGGATTGTGCACAGACACTTTTGGGACACAATAATGTCCCAAAAGTGTCTGGACACAATCCTGAAGTTATTACTATCATTTCTATAAAGTTATTACTATCATTTCTATAATTGAATTCGTTATTGAAGCATGACAGGAACTTTGGTCTGTGAAAGTTACATTTTGTTTACCTGCACGAAATTCTGAATAATTGACGTGAAACGAAAAAGGTGGGAAAACGCACTTGGATTCAGCCTTATGGACTGAAGTTGCCTGTCATGTTTGGTAAATTCTATAGTTGCTTAATGAACACTGTTATGGGGTATATATTCTAGTGCAGCTTGTACTTCTATCAATGAAACAGCCATACTTTTTTAATGACCAGAGTGTAACTATTGCCGCGTAGTGAGAAGCTAACACAACCTTGACATCGTCGCATTTATTTGGCGATGTAAAGGGACAATGTAGCATTGCTACAGTTAAATAGGACACTTACAGAGCTACATTAAAAAAAATATTAGAGCATAATCCATTGTATGATGTACGTCGAAATCGGGGTACTTTTTTTTTTTTTTCATTTTTTGAATTGAAACCAAGTGCATTTTAATGGGTACTGGATAAGAAACTCTAAATATTGGAGTTCTGCTTGAAATTTTTGAATGGGAAGGAGTCATACGATACTTCGGTGTAGATTGAGATATTACCAGAAACACACTGGTGAAGATAGTTTCGCCGTAACATCTTGAAACATCCCAGAATCCTTTATTTAAAAAAAAACAAAACAATAAGAACATAATCTTTAGTGATCATAATTAGTCCGTGAGCCACACATCTTGGTATCATTCGGAGAGGTAAAATCTTTTTACCTCCCCAATGCTTTTTATACGTGATCCAGTATATCAAAACTGCCTGGTGGACTTTCGTCCGGCATAGAAATAAGACGTCATCAATATGGGCGCCTACTGATTTCACCATAGCGATTTTAAAAGCTAATAATTCCACTGTCGTTCAAGATAGAAACTTAATCTTTGTTTCATTGTCGAGAATATATATACTCCAGGCGTAAATTTGAATACTAAAAATTTTCTAGTCATTGTCGCCATTTTGAAATATGGGGTCTCTTTATTTTGCATATACTTGTAGAACAAAAAGTATCACAGAGATCTGAGATAGTCAGTGGGACAGTTTAGGGCTCACCTGGATGAATTGAAATGGAAGGACTCAGAATTTCTTTATTAATACAAAGAAAGAGAGAATCCAGCAGACTGTTGTGATGGAAAGATTGGGCTTCGCATGTCGCATTACAATGAAACAAAATTAAAATTTATTCGTGTTTTACAAATTAAAAAATCAGTAGTACCGTGAGCTACACGACATCTTGATACCATTCCAGTGAAGGTGAACCAAGTGATGTTTGTTATATACCGTGGGTCCTCCAACTAGAAACCTACGCCAAGCACTGCATAAAATGAATTGTTTCCGTTATTTTTAAAGACACGGTTATGATTCGGGTGTCGTCCGAAAGCTCTTGAAATGCACAATTTTCTTTATTTCATGTTGTTTTTGTGTAAATATAGCTGTTTCATAGTTATTCGCCGTTGAACAGTGCAATTGTCGTGTGCGTGTGTAAAGTGGGTTAAGTCAAAAATGAGGACATTGAGATCAAGTATGTTCTTAATCAAATAAAAATTCTCCGTCTTTGTCTAATCGGCTAAGTTCTATCTCTATATTCAAGGAAGTTATGACACTGTTTTCAGACCTAAATTCATTTGCATTGTCATTGTGTATTTCTAAGTTGATTTTCTCAATTTGTACTTTTTTGACTTATTCGATTTACACGCGCACATGTCAATTGGTTGTGTGAACATGACTTTTTTTTTCACTTTCAGACCCCCCCCCCTTTTTTTTGTTTGTTTGTTTTCCGCCCCGAAAAAAAATGTGAAGAGTTAGACAGGCTCTCGAAATAGTTGCCAAGGTCATCTGCTGTTATCAAATATGAAAATGATTTGGAAACGAAATTCTTTTCAAAAATCAATTTCTCAGAGTCTAATTTACGGATTTGTATCAAATAAAAAGCATGATATTTGTTTAATATTATATTTTATCGTGTGTGAAAATTATTACTGGTGAGTGGCTACTT
>JAGDQP010000266.1:106313-148090 GCA_022664845.1 Lepisma saccharinum
GGGGGGGGGGGGACTTCAAAATTTTAACTGAAAACCCGGGCTGATTTTGCTCCGTTTGTAGCAAGCGTTATTCTTGCTACTCATTATTCTTATTGGATCAAATATGTGTTTTGGTGATATCTGCATACTTACATGTGTGGATGAACTGTCTGATACTAACTTGCATGCTCAGAGAAAGTAAGTTGGTTGCTGAATACAGGGAGTTATATATTTGTTACTTCATTTGGAAATGTTCTACTGGTTGGCCAATGCTGAAATAGGAACTACACTTCTAATAAGATTACGGGAATCTGATTGCAATGTGGATTTAGTTTTGGGCAAAGCTATTGCGTCACTTAAAAGTCTACTTCTGTATACATACTAATGCCATTGAATTGCATGAGGCTGCATGTGTAACCTGATTGTTTGGTGAATTGAATATAATATTATAGTTGCACTTTCATAGCATTCAGTAAAGTACATTGATATGATTTGGTAACTGTGGGTTAAGTTGCGTTGGTTCATGCATCTAATTGGTTTGCTTTAGACTACTTAAATACTAATTCATATAAATAATTGAACTAATTTCAATATACAGCAGTGGAAATACTTTGTGATATCTTGTAGGTTAACTAAATTAGCTCGTGTAAGTTTCAAACGGTACAAGGTATCACAAAGTGTTTCCTCTAAAAGTTGTTCAAAATTTAGTGCTTGCTTCAAAGGGAGCAAAATCAACCCGTTTTAATTTTTAATTTTGAAGTTGCCCCGTCCCCTCCCTAGAGGTATTCCCGGGACGCCACTGCTTTCAGCATCATCATCATGTGATTTCATATATGCATTTTTTTAGTTTACCAAAGCACTTTGTGCAATAGGAGCCAAATGAAAGCCCTGGTTTTGTTGTAGCGGTACTCCGGTTACTTTGCTAATTTGTCCTGTGAGGCATTTTGTGCTCATGTGTGTATCAACTCTTCTTAGTTTGGGGTTTTAATTTTTCATTAGGTACTATACTTTTTTTTTTTACTTTCTGGTATTTCAGTTTGTGTGGATCACGATTTCAACCATCTGGTGGTAGGAACTGTGGTTGTCTTCATGCGGTGACCCAGCTATGTTCTGACCGCGCTCTTGATTGCTTGACGTGCGGTATATTCTGTTGGGTACATTTCCCTCTTTTCTGTTTGGTTGGTCTCCCGCTTGGGTTTCTGGACTTTTCCGGTTTCTCAGTTTCCTTGTTCACATCTGTTAGTCATTGCTTCCGTAACCGGATTTCATTGTAGGTTTCCGGTTCATTTGGTTTCTATGTATTACATTGTTTTGGCTCTTAAAACGGTCGACTTTTTGTCTTTAATTATACTTTTCTCCTCCATTTTGCTTATTTTTGTTGTGAATTGCATAAGCAGGCAGTTTTGACATATTGGATCACGTATCTGTTTAAAAACATTGGGGTCCCCCCCCCCCCCCCCCCCTAGTCCCGATGGTCAAAGTTTAGGGATCTGGCTCATGTACTAAATAATTGTGTCCTGATTCTACAACCCTGTCAGTCAGTTTTTGAATACCGCGCTGGTTTTAAAAAGGAACAACCTAAGACACTGTTCGCCGCACACCTCCACATTTCGCAGTGTTTTCCCCTCAAGATTATTTTGGAGACTTCGAAACAGACTGAAGTGTGTAGGTGCAAGGTCCGGTCAACGTGGGTGGGGAATTTCCTCCCAGCCAAATTCCTGTGATTTCTCACCGTGTGTGTGGGTGAGCGTCTCCAAAAATGGCTCCCCTCTGTTAGTAGGGTACTGTCAGATGTCCACAAGGTTTTGCTTCTGCTGTGATGTAAACTCACGAGTTACCCATTTTCCCAGTTTGAACTCATAACCAACATGTTAAAGATAACGATGGTCGGTTGAAGGGTCGAATGGAGTACTGCGGCCAGTTCTTCAACCGTTTGACGTAGATTCTCCTCAACAGCTGCTCGCAGAACATTGTTGTTCAATTAGACGGATCACCCTTGTCGTAACATATCAGTGAGGCTTATGTTTCGAGAGTGGAATAATTTTGTGAATCAACTCTGCAGACATCAAGGGTCCTATAACCATATACGGCATTGATGTTCTGTGCCGCTGAATATTTCTAATGGAACTCATAAGGCATAACATTCAGTGTATGTTCTTCACAGACACTGCCATGTTCAGGCACGCGTCACAACTTGTTGCAGACCAATCTCGCTCCGTGCAGAAATACACAATGCACTATTTTTATAGCAGCGATAGTCTCGTGACCTTGGTATGGTTTGTAATTGGCCCGTCGCATGGCGTCGTTTCCACGTCCATGCTAAAAACATTACTTCTGGGATCCAAGAGGCAGATTCAAAGTAATTTTCCCTCCAGCACACAACGTATACATCTGTCGTGCAGGTGTTCGAAGGAACATTGTCTATATATATATATGGAAAAAGCCCGTTCTGTTGTAGAATGCCCAGTCGGATATCCGGGATGTGAGTCTCGGTCACAGCAACAACCAGTTTTTCTCTATCTTTCAAGTTATCTCCCACAAGATCTTTGTGTAAAGCATATACATTTTCTTTCGCAACTAATCAGAAATTGAGGATATCTATGCTAATGAAGTTACTTTTACCTACTAGATGTGCCTATGTGTAAATATTTGATGCAGGGCTTTGATTACTAATTCTATTTTTTTTTTTTTTTTTTTCAGAGGTTACTTGTGTGCAATCCAGCTTTACGAATGCCTGCAGAAGATGCCATGGGACATGCATACTTCAGTGATCTAAGTCCTGCTATTAAAAATGACCGGTGTCAATAATTGTATATTGTGAACCGTGTGTGTGTGGTGTTCATAATTATCCATCCATTTTTATAGTACTGTACGAGCAGTTGAATGAGTGTTCCTTGCCTTGGAAGACCATTTTATACAAGTATATTGAAATAATTTTATCTAGTCAAACATGTACTTATCTAAATGTCATGAGAAAATACTGGAAGTGAGAAACGCTAAAGAATCGTGAGGGATCTTGTTTTAGCTTCGTAAGAAGTGAGATGAATATCATTTTAAAGAATTTCTAATTATGTAGAAATAAAGAAACATTCCTAATAGTAAACTAATTCGTAGTGTCTGTGCATGTGGATTAGTTTTGTTAAAACAGGTATCCCTCCTCACATATTGTAATCTGTGCCATAGCGACTAAATATTTCGTGCTTTATAAAAATATATTTTTTTTTTCTTCAGTGATTAACTCTTGTCCTTTCAGTTAACTGAAGAAAATACGTGCCAATTATTATAGTAAACACTTCAGGTAACGTTTCGTCTTTAAACCTTTTTGTTTGGGAGCCTACAGTATTTATATACTGTACAAATAAAAGGTTCTTGGTTGTTATTCCTATTGGAGCTTTTGTAACATATCAAAAATTCTATTAACCAATCTGTTTTGTGCTCTAGTACAAGTAATTTTGTGATTACTTTCCATACTTGCACAATAGAGATAGTAAATGGTCTTTATTCTTCCTTTACTGTTGTAAATGAAACAAAATGTAAATAAATTATACCTTTCTTTGCCAAGTTTTCTTTGCTAGGCACGCAAATATATATAATATATATATTTGCGTGTAATCTCTTTGCGAATTTCTTTTACGTACGTATTTTTGTAACTCATCGTAGTATCGGGACAGCCAATAAAAGGTACACAGTATTTTTTTTATTTTATTTTTAATTGAAAAGATCTAAAATAATTACTGTATTTTTAAGAACTGTGAAAGATGACGTATTTGAATACCTACAAGGTTTAGTTGAAATTCTTAAAGCAAGGTAGTCTTTCTATTTTATTCTGCGAATTTAAGATCTTCAAAATGTCAGTATTGTTCTTGAATTGTTAGGAACTTTTAATTTGTTTTTCTTTTTTTAAAAAAATAAAAGAAGTACCAAGGCTTTTTAAGATCAGGGTCGTAAACAGAAGTATACAGTGCAATATACCTCGCTGCAGAATCTGTCCTATTTTTAATCTTAATCTGACCTTTGAACATCTTGTCACTCACAAGACGTACTCTTTCCGACACGTCGGCAGTTACATATCATCCAACCTTATTTATCTCCTACTCTAACCTATGATCCGCCTTCTACGTTGACGAAACCCAAACTCCAACAATCCGGATCAATAACCATCGCTATTCCTCCAAATCTCAATCCTTTCCGCCAACCATGAACCCGGCCTCAACTGTATGTAAATCCCTGCTGCGCAGTTTCTTCTTTCATTACCTTCTTCAGTCTCTAGTTGCACGTTTATCCTAGTTTTCAATATTGGTTCGTTATTCTCCTTTTCCCTTCATCTTTGTTAATAATTATTCCCCTCTGATTCTTTACTCTTATTCCTTCAGGAAACCCCTTATGTACTCCTAGTAACCTTCGCACTTCCTTCTCAATTTGGTGTTTTCTACGAACCATCTAATCATTTTCTCGCCTCCATAACCTGGCCACATTGTTACCCAACATCAGTTGGAAAAATGGCGTTTCCTTAGCACAACTCCCGCACCTGTCCTCTCTGTCCATTTTCTCTCCTACCAAGTGAAAACTCTTTTGCGAAACTTTGCCGCTTTTCTTTTGTTTGTGAAGCTCCTGTACGCCTGTCTTGGTATTCTAATATGCAAGTACCTTTTTTTACTATCATATAATAAGGTAAATTTAAGACAAATGAAGGAGAAAAAAGGATAATACTTTGAGCTTACTTTCGCATTAGATTACACATATTCACATAAAAAAAGGTCTCTTCCCTCTTGACATACTGCTACCTTGTAATTACACGCTATACAGTTGTTATTATTTCAAGTTCCGGAAATCTACGCGCTACATCAGTCAGTTGGGTTCTCCAGTTTTGATGCTTTGTCCGTTACGTGTCGCCACTGTCTCTTCAAACTTGTACTTTATGAACACGTGAACTTCGCTCTCTTCCTCTCTACTTGAAAAAGTGTGAATACACGAAATATAGTGACTTTTTTTATGTGAATATGTGTGATCTAATGCGAAAGTAAGCTGTAAGTATTATACTTTTTTCTCCTTCATTGTCTTAAATTTGCCTTCCCGGCTTGCCTTTGTACTAGTTTATATATATATAAAAATAGAGTACATATAGAAGAAGGCCGTATAGGCAATTTAATACGTGAAATTTTAATAGAAGGGAAGGGATTAGTACTTTCTAAGGGAGGGAGGGAAAACCACGTACACAATTATACACGCAACACTGTAAAGTAGGCACTTATAATTTTCGCTTACATGCGTCATCAGTAGAGTAGGCAATAAAGAAGTTCGCTTAATACATGTTCACAACTTAGTGATAGAAAAACATCATGGCGGATGACATGAAAAACAATTGACGACGTTCTGCGCGTGCGCAAGTACTCATGGGAAAGGAATTTTGGAAATGGTGTTTTTTTGTTGAAAATTGAGTTGGGTACAATAAAAAGTTGAAAAGAACTGGGACTCAGCGAGGGAAACGTAGTCAGGAAAGTGGAATCCAGTATAGAAAACGCAGTCGGAGAAAGTGTATACAATGTAGAAAACGCACCCCGAAAAAAGTGGGGTATAGTATGGAAGACGTACCCCGAAAATGTGAGATTTAATATAGAAAACGTACCCCGAAAAAAAGTGGGATATGGTATAGTAGGGAAAGCAATGAGAAGGGACTAGGTTGCCGAGTCAATCACAAAAAGTGGGAGTCAGTATAGAAAACGCAAAAAAAAAAGAATGGGCACGAAAAAAGTGAGGGGAAGTGTGGGTGTAGACGAGGAGAGAGAAAAGAAACCAAAAAGTATAGCATATATATATATATAGGGGAAAGAGGGGTCTCTTCCTCTCTTTTTTCCTCTTCTTTCCTTTTCTTCCGCACCCGCCGTACTCTTTCTCTCTCTCTCTCTCTCTGAGAAAGAGACAGAGAAACACCCCCCTCTCTCCCTCCCTCTTTTAAAAAAAGAAAAAGCTGCTTCTCTCTTTCCTCTTTTTTTGAGAGAGAGAAGTAGAGGGAAAAGGGGGGGGAGAAAAAGAGCTGCTTCTCCCTCGGGGAGGGAGGGGGCTCCCTCGAAAAAAAAAAGGAAGCAAGCTCGCTCGCTCTCTCTAACAAATGAAAGAAGAGAAAACTCTCTCTCTCACCCGGGGGAGGGGCCTCCCCCTTTTCTTTCCGAGAAAAAAAAAAAATATTTTCTTCCTTTCTCTTCTTCTTTCTAAAAAAAAAAAGAGAGGAAACGGGAGAGCCCCGAACTCACCCAGCCCCTCTCTCTTTTCTTTCTTTCGTCTCTTATTCCTTTTTCTTCTCTCTCGATCTTATATATAATCTGTTTATGGGTAAGCTCGAACACTATTTCCTGCAAACTCAGCCTTTGACCCCACTACTCTGGGGTAATATTCTTGGATGATATAATGATGTTATGAACTCATGGTGAAGCCAGTCTCAAGACATTCCTAGAACAACTGAACCAATTCCGTGTTGTGCAGTTCACTTGGTCAATTCCTTGATGTTGACATCACTTTAGAAAAGAACACCCTCACTACTTCTGTTCACATAATACCTACCAACCATATGCATTATTTACACTAAAGTTCCCATCCTTACTACATCAAGAAAGCGATTCCTTTCTCCCTTGCCCTCAGAGGACAACGCCTGAATTCCACCACCACTGCTGCTGAAACTTACAACCAACGCCTCCAGGAGGCCCTAGTCAACCTAAGCTACCCATCTAACCTTGTTACCAAACAGATCCGCCGTGCATCCACACACACTCAAAAATCAAACCCACCGGCTCTAATCACCCACTTCCATCCTAAACTAACCAAGGTCAAACAAATCCTACTCTCTAATTTCCACATTCTCCAATCTGACCCAGACACAAGATCAGTATTCCCCACCAAACATAGATTAGTTTTTCAACATCCCCCTAATCTTAGAAACATCTTGGTCCGTACGAATCCTTCCTCGCCAATACCCCAAACCGGCGCCCATACATGCAAGAGACCCAGATGCAGGACCTGCTCCATTTTCATCACTTCTCCCACAGTCACTATCTATACTGCTATTGGCCGGTATACCCTCAATCCCAAGGGTACATGCCACACCCCTAATGTTATATACATCCTAACCTGCAAGTTCTGTGATGCCTTTTATGTGGGGGAAACAAGTTGTGCTATTAACATTCGAATTAAAAACCATCGTCACTTCTGTACTATCAACAAACCGGATGTCCCAGTTTCCTTGCACAGAGTCCCACAATACTAATTTTGATTATTTTTCCTGGCTGCCATAATCCAAATTTTACCCCCTACGACCAGCACCTCAACATGCCGTCTGTGGGAGAATGCCTTTATTCATGGTTTAAGCGCGAAAATAAAACCTGGCCTTAACCTTCAATAACTCTAAGCTCCCCTTTTCCTTCTTCATTTTCAACACATTTCCATCCACGATCCCACCCTCTACTTACACACTATACAGTTATTATGTCAAGTTCCGGAAATCGATGCGCTACGGCAGTCAGTCGTTCATCAGTTTTGATGCTTTGTCCGGTACGTGTCGCCACTGTCTCTTCAAACTTGTACTTTGTGACACGAGAACTTCGCTCTCTTCCTCTATACTTGAAAACTTGTACTACACGAAATATAGTGACTTTTTATATGTGAATGTGTGTAATCTAATACGATACTATAAGCTGTAAGTATTATCCTTTTCCCCCCTTCATTTGTCTTAAATTCCCCTCCCGGTTTTCCTTTGTACTAGTTTATATATATATATATATAAATAAAACTGGACAATAACAATTTCTTTTGCCGATAAGAAGTACACCAAATGTGTCATTTATTCCCCTGTTTGTTACACAACCACACAGAGTCTTAAACATCATTCCGCACAGGAAATCTGTTTATATAGACTTGGCGCAAATGAATGATTGTTACTTGCTGGAAGGTAGTCCAATTCATGCTCATTTCGACCCACTTTTACTTCAGAGAATTTCTGGGAATCCCCTATCTTCTTTGGTGAATCCCTTGCTAATCCATTACATAGTTTTAGAGTATGCATTTTTCGATGGAGCAAGTTTGAAATGTCACCTCATTTTTACTGTTAAGGGTATTGAAAGCTGTTAATTTCCTTTTCCCACACTTTCGGCAGCCTATAGCAACGAAACGAAGCATTTGTGCACCTTCGATGGTGTATACTTTTTTCTTATTTTCATGTCAAGAATCTCGTGAGGTGTTTTTGTCGGTGTTATTTTGCGACACCCTGTATATTCCATCTCCTTTTGCAACACTTAGGAAGTTTAGGTTGCAATGAAGGAAGTTTATGGTCCTTTATAAGACGACAAAGGTGGGCGGCTGTAGCTAACAAATCGCAAGAGGAGGACTGTTGTACAATGGGAAAACAATTTCTAATGTATGTCGACGAAAAAAACTTTTGATCGTGAGTGTACATGTAGGAAAGTATACAAAAAAGAAACTTTTATCTACGAGCCCATGAACATAAGCATAGCATATGAAGTAGTCTTCCTGTAACTTCCACATATGGTAGTTTTCATGTTAACTTTGTACCTTTGTCCTTTCACACACTTGAACCTTGAGTGGGTCAAATGAACTGTGATTACGGTTTTTATGAACGTGTCCGGGTAGGGATTTTTAATCAATAGAAAATGTAAAAATGATTTTCTGTAAAAATCAGAATTGTTTATCTCCAATAGTCAATCAGCATTTTACAAATACCAAAATACACACTGTACAAAAAAGTAGCTAAGTTACATTTCGCGCAATATTCAGTCCAATTGAAATGAACATAAAAATTCAAGTCATATTGTTTCTGAGCAGAATAATAATAATAATACGAAACTATGTCTTTACTATTGTCACTATGATTATTACACTCATGAGACCAAGGTCAGTCTTGTAGGTGAAGACCTTTTACATGTTCTCCATGATTCGTCCAATTAGTTTCCTCAGACAAACTACATTTTGTAAAATCAGACATGGAAATATCAAAGTATCACACAGAAGTATCACTTGCTGTACGACATTTACACAATCACAAGTTCAAACCCACTTTTAAACTATTAAGGAAAAGCACATACAACCACCATAGCTTTATACAACCATGTTGCATAAGGACCTAATAAAACCAAAATTTTACTGTACTTGTCGGACTAAAATTCTTAATAAAGACAACACTAAACTTCCTTCGACGTTTCATCCTACAATCTGTGGACATCTTCGGGTTTGAATTTGAATATATTTACAGACTTTAGGCATCTTAGAGTGGAATAGGACATTGAAAAAGTTTTTTGCGAAGTTTGTAGGCACCATTCCGGCCTTCGCCGTGATGTGACTGAATACCTCAGTCAGGACGAGCGGCGGAAATGATCAGCAGAAAAGGGAAGCAAGAGAGAAATATGGTATGTCCTCAAAAGTTTGACAAATCATTGATTTATCGTTTGAATTATGTGATTAATTTATCAATTATGTATTTTATATATCTTCAACTGATTCATGATCTTGCAAGAAACTTTCAATGAAACAAAATATTTCGAAGTTCACGTGTGCACCAACGAAATCATTGGCCTAAAAAATATTGGCAACTCAAGAGTTGACACCACACTGTTTCCTATTTTCATGCTGTGAGCATTATGTATTAACGAAAGATTAAAACCTATGTGCAAACAATCATTTAAATACATCATTGTGTCATATATAGAAGAATGATTGTCTTAAGCGAAATTGCTGTTACCGCCCACACAACTAATTGTATCTTTACCTGACTCAGCAAACTAAGGTAGTTTCCACCTCACATCAATGTCTATGTTGTTTCGAACTTGAATATTATATATTTAACGGACTAAGTGAGCTGGGGGCATTGCATTGTAAGTATATACAAAAGAACACAAGTAGGAAGATGTGAAAGTCTGACCATAACTGCGTTGCGTTCAGTGTGCACAACGATCTTATAATTTTCGTAATGTTACTGATAAGTTGGACAGATTTGAACATATCTATATGCCTTTCTAGTTCTTACGTTCAATAAAGTATCTGAGAAAGGAAACCACATTTTACTTCAATTGCTCCTATCCACATTTAGAAGAGTTTTCATATGATAAAGTACGCCTCTTTGATGGCCCTGTCGATGTGTAAATCTGACATATACATACAGGGTGCCCCCTCAAATAATGGTGAATGCAGCTTACAATGTTAGAGGAGATTTTGCTCTGTTAAACCATTTAATACCTTGACAATGAAATTCTTAGGCTGCTAAACCTGTCTATGCGGCACTCCGTCAAACAAAAACATTGCTTAAATAAATGTATCAGGTACTACTATTCGAGTGTGATTTGCTAACCCGAGAACGATTACATCATCATGTGTTGAGCTACGACGTCATTTGTGACTATCCTGCCGTGACTTTCAGCACTTGTATATCTCTGAAACTAATCAGATTTCGGAATTTCTTCAAAGGAACTTTCAGTTCGCACCAATTATTTCGGGGACACCCTGCAAGAGATGGATGAAATTGAATTGGGTGTTATTGGTGTGTGTTTACATAAACCCGAAACAGACTTCTTTGTCTTGGAGACTGATATCTTTCCAAACTTCCACACCTTTGTCCTTTTGTGAATTGTTATTAAACGTCCTAAGCGAACTGGTGAGCTTCTAAGTACGGGACCTACAGTGTTTGTTAAAGTGAGTTCCGAACCAGACCCCGGCGGAATTTAAACCCGCGATCACGCGCACAGCGAGCAAGAGCTCTAACCTCTCGGCCACCCCTAAATCTTTTTCCTTTTGAGTATACTGCATTCTTACTCCCCTTTTTTCCTTTCCTTTTCCGTGTTATTTCTGAAAATGTCCTCAGATTGGACGACGAAACGTCGAAAATAGTGTTTTTATCAAGAATATCAGACTTATTGACACAAAAATACGGTAAATATTACAACTAATATAGGTTCAGAAACCGCTAGAGAGAACTTTTAATCCTTCTCAGGCTTTGACTATCCTGACTGAGGTTTTCCTAGGTTTTTTCATCAAGCAAATGTTGGAATGGATCATGTAGGCTCTGGTTGTTTCTCAATTCGTTTCCCTCGAAGTTCTACTCGTTGAAGAACTCAATCTCTCCCTTCAAACCACCTTAACCCAAAAATTCAACAAAATAAAATAAATAAATAAGAAACCCAGTATGGTTTCTACAGAATCAAAATATAAATAAATTTTCAACGAAATTATCACACTTGCAGGTACTGCACAAAATCAATAAAGTATCAGAAAGCGATAAAATCTGTAAAACGAAACAATGTTTCGTCCAATAAGCAAAAGATGATCTCAGTTTAAAATAATACAAAGAACAGAAGTTTCCCCATACTCAAGTCCCTGAAACCAAAATTCCCATAAGAAACAAGTAAAGCTAAATAACAACAATAATAAATAAAACTGAAAAAAAAGAAGGTAAAGCTATCCCCTGTGTGATGCGCATGCGCCGTGAACGGTGCATGGAGGATGTGGAGGTAGCGCTCCACATATTCTCGACCTACGGCACTAAGTGAAGTGGGATGGTCAGTCTCATGCTTGACCGCCTTTACCTCTCCAGGTGCCCAGGACACTCTGGTACTCAATTTGATAGGGGGCTGAGTGCCTCATAGCGCCAGGCATGGGAACACTGCAAGAAATGTCTCCAGTATCCTGTCCGGGATTTGAACCCGGGCCGCCCAATGCGTAGTCAGGCGCGCTACCGCCTGAGCCAATTATTACTTCTATTACATGCTTATGAGCCGCGGACTGTTCTCCAAAAAGCAGTAAAAGTGTCTTGAACTTGTATAACCTAAACCACTGTTTCCTGTTTTTGAAATATTTAACTCTGAAACGTAACATCCTATGTTATAGAATATCAATCAGACAAACTGAACTAGAAAATGGTTGTACGTATACCATATAAATTACAACTTGAAAGCTATTTGTCACGTTTATGCACACCCAAATAAATCCACACTGAGTATCCAGTAAGAACTTATCATTAACACTACTATTATATGTTCATCAACTCTTTTTATTTGCAAGTCTGTGAGCTTTCAAGCACGTTGTGGTACAGAATCTAAAATATTCGTACTCAAATGGCACTTTCCCCGTAATATCCATTCCACAGAGAAAACATCGTGATAAAACTGGCTTTGAACCATCAGAACTTCCAGCCTGAACCAAGAACCGCCTCTCTGCAGCTAACGCTCTCTGAAAATACATAAATCACATTGAGTCATTGTCGAAACACTATATTACATTAATGTTGAACGAATAAGCTACCATTAACATATAATCTTTCCTGAAAACTTGAATTAAAGACTGAATGATCAAGAAAATAAATAAAGCTTCAATTGTTAGTTATATTAGTAAAGATTGTAAAGTCAAAAATAATTTGATACACAACTTTAGAATTCCAGAGGCGTAGAATTAGAATTCCTTCTGTTTCTAAAATATCACTGAGGGAACGTTCAATTTTTTTATAACTGTCTTCACGTGGAAACAGTGATACATGCCCTAAGACTCAGAATGTTCTTCTTTACACTGTTTTGTACCGAAACTACAGAAAAAGACAAGACACTGCAAGTTCAATGAATATAAGTAAAACTTGAATTCCATTAAAATCCATTCACTGACACAGGTACACTGAATTGGCAAAACTCATGGGATAGGGGTCACTGATTTGTGGGTGGACGCCACGTGTGTTCCACGCTCCCTGCACGGCTCCAGTTGTGTGTGAGACCTTATAGGAAGTAGCTACGTGAGTGATTCATGTGAAATGCAACGTCGTCGTGAGTTGACGCCATTCGAACGGGGCATGGTGGTGGGTGCCCGTCGCATGGAAAGTTCTATTTCGGCGGTTGGTGCAGGAATTCGGCTTGACACGTTTAACCGTGTCCAGGGTGTACCGAGAATGGTTGGATGAAGGTGTCACACTCCGCAACAGACACCATACTGGGCGTCCAGCAGCCCTCAATGACCGAGACACCTGGGACGAATGGTTAAAAGAGACAGGAGGGCGACAGTGCGAGAAATCACGACCCAATCAACACTGTCCGCACTAGAAACATCTTCCAGTGGACAATCTGTCTGAGCATGCGTTTCGTCGGGTATGGGAGCCATCGCCCTACACGGGTGCCACTGCTAACCCCGCGTCATCGGACATTCTGGCTTGCATTGCCACCAATCACCTCGGATGGACACTGCAACAGTGGCGTAACGTCAGCTAGTCCAACAAATCACGGTATCAACTGTATCATGCCGATGAGAGGCACCGTGTGTGGCGCATATCTCATGAAGCGATGGATCCCGCATGCCAAGAGGGCATGGTCCAGGGCGGTGGGGTATCAGTCATGGTCTGGAGCGCGTTTTTCTAGTATGGAATGGGCCCTCTGGTTCTTCTGGAAGACACATTGAATGACCGGAGACCATCTCCACCCGATTTTGGCCTTTCGACACCCTGACGACCTTGAGGTCTTTTAAGATGACAATGCGCCGCCACATCGCTCCAATATCGTCCGAGAATGGTTCGAAGAGTATGCAGGGGAGGTTCAATGACTGAGATGGCCACCCCGGAGCCCTGATATGAACACCAACGAGCATATCTGGGATGCCGTTGAACTCATGCTCCGTGTACTGGATCCTCCACCCATGAACAGGCCGCAATTGCTTTCCGCTCTGCAGACTGTGTGGGGTCAACTGCTTCCGGAAGTGTACCAGAGGCTTGTAGACTCACTTCCACGCCGTATCGCTGCGCTCCGCAGGCCAGACGGGGCCCGACCAGATATTAGGTGACTATCCCATGAGTTTTGCTAACTCAGTGTATTATTAACTACCAAAAATAACAGCAGACCCGATTACGTTAGAACTTCAGGTCCGGGTACAGAAACATTACACATGAAGTTGTCTCGCTTTATATTTTTTTATATAAACAAATCAAGTCAAACAC
Organism: Lepisma saccharinum; assembly: GCA_022664845.1. Taxonomy (NCBI): domain Eukaryota; kingdom Metazoa; phylum Arthropoda; class Insecta; order Zygentoma; family Lepismatidae; genus Lepisma; species Lepisma saccharinum. Next base: position 120,253 of record JAGDQP010000266.1, read on the forward strand.
AGTATACCGTACATCCAAAAGGATATTATTTCGTCAGAACTTAATCGTAGGGCACAGGCTTATTTAGTTTATATGCAACCGAACATGGAATTTAAACTTAATTTGGTCTACCAACATCATCTGACAAAATCTGGCCACTTACGAGTATTGAAATCTAAGCCATTTGAGGGATATGCACATAATCACCTACGAATATTTATAATTCTTTGTTGTCCGGCTATTCTGAAATCCGACAACGGGCACAAAAGTTTTGTTAGTATTGAAATCAAAGATATTTGTTCAATGTGGGACGTAGGCCAAAGAATATGAAATGGTCAGCAGTAAACGGAGACACAGCCAAAGAAAAGCAAGAGTCCTTTAAAAAGGACAAATCCAAATATTCAAAATTTAATTGTGTGGCTAAACGATAACAAAATATCTGATAGTTTAAGGTTTTTCCACTTTACGAAAAACAACTTTTCATGGAAGTATATGACAGAATCCATATTAAGTTATATTCGGTGAAGAAATCCTCGGTGAGGTACGATGATACCATCACGTATTTCTAATTTTTTGGGGTTGAAATTAACAATTTCCGGAAATCGTTAGATGCTGGAAAGGGATACATAGTTCCAACATTCAACACAAGTTGGTGAAAATCGATAATCATGGTAAATTTCCGGTAATCACACATTCAGATATTGCGTAGTAACATATATACTCCTGAACATTGGCATACAAACGATACTAATTTGTCACGAATGAAGGCCACTGGTAAGTACATACTCTCAATTTAGACATACCGGTACATATAGTTTAGTCCTGATTGTGCCTGAATGAGTGGGCTCGGTATGAACTCAGGGTTCAAAACTCATGATTGCTATTCTGATCTATGTCATCCCACCATTCTGACCAGAGTCGGAGAAAGAGGCTAAAACAGAAGAGCCTTTAACTACAGACAAGTCAAACTCTCCTTCATTCCTTATCCCATATAAATAAATATGTGAAAAAGTGGAAGCCTGCAAGCTGTCATAATACTCATAAAGAAATTGTATGTATTTTATTACCTTCTCTCTGTCGCTGAGGCTAAGAAATCTTTGCCTTTCTTCTTCTTCTTGCTTTCTCTCTTGTTCCAATTTCTTCCTTTCTTTCTCCCTATCTTTCTTCGTCTTTCTCTGCAGCCGTCGTTTTTCTGCCTGCTTTTCCGCTAATGTCTGTTCCATATCATCAGTGAGAGGACCTGGCACTTGAGCCTAAAAGAAAATTATATTGAGTATTATCATGATTATTCCCAGTGAAGTAATTACACACTATATTAAACATTCGAGTAAACAAAATGGTAGTAGTAGTAGAGAAAATAGTCAGTGGACAAGATTAGACAAGAAATGTTTGTTAGTGAAGTACCAGCTATAGTGATGGCATATTGACAGACTTTGACACATGTGGACCACAGGCTGCAACATTCACGTGAATAATTTCAAAAGAATAAGTGAATATCATAATTCTTGTGAGATGGGGGTACACATCGTAGATGGCTGATAAGGAGATCAAACCGCCAACGGCTCACAAAGACAGTAACAACAGAATGACGAACCATATTTAAACAAACCACGTTCCGTTTCAACGCTCGCAAGAGTCGGACGGTGGGATTCGTATGTCGAAGGGACCGCATGGTTGACGATGCGTCTAATATGGCTCGTGTTCTGGTCATTGAAGTTTGTCCTGACATGTGAAAGTTACCATTCTCACTTCTTAATGTTTCACCTATTCCTGGTGAAGATTCATTTCAGCATAACAATGCCACTCCACATTGCGCACAATTTGGTGCTCTTCTACTGATTTTCAGGCACTTCTTTAGTCTACAGAATGTATATGAGACACTGTACGTACAGTTCTTAGTAGCTTGGTGGTATCATCGCCATTCGTCAACAACATATCACAATTATGGACTGCTATCCGATATTTCTGGATGGATACACCAAAGTCGGTTTCAGCCCCTAGTCGATTTTTTGCCACGTAGGACAGCCGCTGCTGCTCGTTATTCGGTAAAAGTCTTTATTATTATTTTATGAACATTGTTTTTAAGGATGAGTTTGTGATAATGAAAATAATATGTAGAAAGTTAAATAAAAGAAGTTCTAAACTCCAAAACCCGGGACGATAATTCCTTTTTTCATTTTGCAATCATAATTTGACCTGTTACAGACAAACAAACTAAATTCTACAGGAACTCCTTAGTACAACGTAGAAGATATGCCAAAATCTGCCTCTTGTATAAGAGCAAATATGTGATTTTTGTCCTGATCGAGCACAAAGTTAAGGACGGAACCTTCCATTAACTTAAGGCGTAAACCACGCTCAGGTTCGAATCAAAGTGTAAAAACAAAAAAAAACAAAATGATGCCACTCAGCACGAAAGCAGTTTTTCTCTACAAATCATCCGCTTTCATGGTAGATGGATTAGGAAACTTCGCCAGATTCTCCGCGATTCAACAATTGTTTCGTTACGAAGATGGATTCCACTGACGATAAAAGCGTTTTCTATCATTCACTTTTTCTTGCTTTAGGCTGTCTGCCTACACCTCACCAAAATAACTTAGAACTACCCTTCTAATACCATAAAGAGTAAAAATGTGGAACTATCAATGTAATTAAATGCCTCACAAGAAGTTCTGAGAACACAAACGAGAATAATCACAATTGTCACACGTGTCTCCGAAAACCTAAGCTTTAGTCCCTGAAGACATTTTGAAATTAATTTACCCGATCGATTATGATGCTGACCCAGCGTCCTCTTCTGAAGTGTATGTCAATGCAAAATTATGTATATATAGAAAGTAAAAGATGCGAGGAAGAGATCAGAAAGAAATGAAACTGTGTCCTGGGGGAAATAAAAAATCACAGGGCGTCTAAATCCTTTACGTAAAAGAAAATTTTCCTCCAAGTCAACTGTTTTAATGCTGCCAGGATATATGCACTAAAAGTGGTAAATACGTGAACGTGAAGAAAATCACTAAACTAGAGAGGATCCCACAGTGACTGAATAAGTGTGGGCCTCCTGTGAAGTGTACCGCAGCCTGTGAACGTACAAGAATTTTTAATATAAAAATACTGATTGGATATTAACAAAACGTTTGTTCTTATGTTTCAAATTTAGAACTGTTCTAATGTATTTTTAGGTCTTCTAAATTAATACTAAATTAGGTACTTTTTGTTTAAAGCTTCATTTTATTAGTATTTCCACGTTAAATTTGGTTCTTTTTCATTTGTAACCTAAGTACAGATTAACATAGTAATTTTAAACAAGAAGAATTATTATATAATTAATACTTTTTACGGTAGACTTCACGGTAGAACCACTTTAAGGTGCACGTTATTACTTGAAACCATTAATGGTATTCAATTTTCACATTAAAAATATTTTTATCTAGTGCATGTAGAACGTTCAGTTTAAATGAAGGCTATTATAATTGAATTATAATATATCTACGAACTGCATTCTCCCACTATCTTAGTTTTCGTTATAAGTCATTGGCTATACGTCTTTAGCTATCAAATACTACAGTATGACACACTACCATAGACCTCATAATAGATAGACTTAGCACGCTTCCCCATTTCTGGCTACGCAAAAACTAATGGATTTTTGTACAGGAGCACGTGATTTTGAATCCATCCGCTAGGTTGCACTGGCATCGACCTCATATTCTATTATGTGGTTGATGCCAGAACAACCTAGCGGATGGATTAAAAATCACGTGCTCCTGTGCAAAAACCCATTAGATTTTGCGCAGCCAGAAATGGGGAAGCATGCTAAGTCTATCTATCATGAGGTCTATGACACTACTAACCTTTTTATAGTCGTACTTCTCCGGATAGTCTGCCATGAACTTCCTGAAAGCATTCCTAGCTTCTTTAGTAGTTGCCACATTGTAAGGAGTCTTTCCTTTTCTATCTTTAATGGCAGGATCAGCGCCACATTCCAAAAGAGTCCTACGAATTACCAATCAAAATAGTCTATTACGCCTTACTTTCTTTGTCTCACATTTTACACTTCACAAAACATCAATAAAAAAAACAAAAAAACACGACTGAAACTGTTTTAACATGCATTTAAAGCAAATGGAATTATTTTGTGTATACTGACCTCTGGGACCAACGACTTGTCATATACGCAGTGGTATATATCACTTCATTACGAAAAGATATTCAAGTATTTAATCCTTATAACTGACTTTATTGTTAAACTCTATAAACGATTTTTTAAAAAAATCGACGTCCACCCTTCTTGCTCCAACATGATCCTTTGAAAGAGTCAACACTTAAAATATTCTTAAGAGAACTACCAACTCAATACACGATTCATAAACAGAGTATTGGAACCTAGAAATCTTTTGCAAGACACGTTCTGTACTTTAAATACTGCATGTAGTTTATTTTTCATGTTTATTATGTATACTAAGCTCAGAAAAAAAGAGTTCCTGTTGTTCAATCAGATAATTTGGAACCAAACTCCCACCAATCGTATTTAAGGCAACTGAGATATTGAAGACAGAACAAAAGAAACTACGACACGACAATTCAAGTACTTTGTTATTAGTGTCATTACGTTGTCAACAGAAACTACTACACAACGCATGTGTGTTCATGAAAGTAGATACCGGGAAAAAAATAGTCCGTAATTTTATAACAATTGTATCCGTTAGCCATTTGCTACACGGAGTTGACGATGGCTTTGGCCGGTAATGAGCTTAAAGTGTCATGTTGCTGCCTCGAGAAATTGATATCTGACTGTCGCAAGAGTTCAGCAACGTACTCTACTATATGTACACGGGTGCCACAAATAAACAAGAGGTTACTTATATATTTTTTTCTTTCTAGGTTAAACTGGCGTTTAATGCTTTCACTAGTCTTGTCTGAGGGATGGTGTAGATCTGCGTAACGTTTATATGACTGAGCCCACGTGGTCCAATAGTTGACGTCTTGGACTTCGGATCGGCACTGGGGATGCTCGTGGGTTCCAACCTCACTGGTTGCCACCCAGACTGAGGTTTTCCTCACTTTTACACTTCAACTAAAACACTTGCAGCTACCTTTCCCATACCTTCAGAAGAGTGACATCCTTCAGACGTGACGGGCTTAGACCAACAGTTGCCTGTTCAGACCGTTAAAGAAATAGTTTAAAAACTAATTATGGTTCACATATAAACAAGTTTTGCCTCTATTTTTTCCCCTTATTATATTTCCACATTTATTTCACAACAAGAAAAACAATTTGAATTTGAAAATATAAAAACTGAAATTTGTTGAAGAATAAGTGTTTGCAATTCGCTTTAAAAACCAAGTTTGTACTGTCTAAATTTGATCTGCATATGATTGGTGAAAACAATTAATGTGAAAAACTTTATTTTTATATGGGCCAGTCTAGTAACTTTGGACTTCGGCCCGTCACGATTTCCCTTTAGCTGTTAAAATCAACACCCATGCCCCTGCCGGGACTCGAACCCGGGACCGCTCGGCCGGCAATTAATGATAAATTATTCCTACTATTTTAAGTAACAACTCAATAAGACGAACTGTGTGTCACTGGAGAACGCTTGATCTGATTATAGACGTAATCATGAAAACAAATTTTGCTTAGCACAGCCAAACAAAATGTTATATATTGGCATTGCACTTTTTTCTGTTAATTTTTGTTTTAGCGGAAAAATTTTACTCATTGTCTCATCTTTACTCTTAATCAATTGGAGCTACTACGGAGAGACCAAATGGCTGGACAATTTTGAAGCGAAAAAAAATAAAACCTAATCACTTCTATAAAGAAAACTTCAGGCAGCTAAGTTCTTATATTTTGAATTTATTTATGGCCTTTAGGCATTTATTCGGGATAGAGTAGGTGTGACTAAGGAAAACCCTTGGAAGAACTTAATTCAGGCTCGTCGGCTACTGGTATCGAACCCAGGACCTTCCAAATGCGAAGCCAATGCTCTGCCAAATTTCTTGTCTACAGCAAGATTGACTTACCTAACAACAACACTGTGTCCTAAAGTAGAAGCAATATGTAACAAAGTACAATTATCTTCATGTAGCCGTTCATTAAGGCAATTCAATATATCAGTTTCACTTATTATTTGGAGCGATCCTGCTTCACACTTCGTATCATTTTCTGCGAACGTATCATTGACGACTAAATTTTCAGCTTCACCAACTGCACCAGTGTTGGAAAGACTTTCTTGTCTTGGATCCTCTTTGAGTGGTTCAGGAACCTGAAGTGCTACATTTAACAAAGACGTATCTCCAAACTTACAAGCTGTGTACAGTTTCTTCCTCAAGTTACGAATAAACTCAGGTTCTGTATCTGAAATACAAACCAATCACATTAATCATACGTCCCTTACTTACTTAAAAAAAAAAATATATAAAAACGATACATTATTGTCAAATACATACAAGTGAGCAAAGTTTACTACTTCAGGTTCAAAAGAAGCAAACTATACTAATACTTTACGATCATAGTTGCAAGTAAAATTTATCTTTAACTCATGCTAAAAGATAGGATAGACGCAGTGAAGCAAAATGCCCATATAGTAGCACTTCACCTCAACTACCTCGCCTTGCGTTCACGATTCGACAAAAAAAAATATATATATATATGATGTACTAATAACTACGGAGGTGGTTTGAAACATGATTGACTTACTTACTCTGGGATTCCGGTATATCTACAATGTCTATTGATTATTCTAGCCCAGTACTTTCCAAGACATGCAACGCCTTCTTTCTCAAGGTTGTTAAGTGCTGGAAATATATCGGCTAGCTTATGTGATTATATTGATCTAACACAGGTTGTGTGTTTGATAGGATATTCCTGGATACATCTACACACCACGTTCTCAATTACGATTGTAATTATTAAATATTTGTTACTGGCATTATCCTATAGGTCACTAAGCTCCTAATCTAAAAACCCCTTCTGAAATTAACTTAGAAACCAACCTACACACTAGGCTTTATTTGTCACTTTAGTGGTTAGTTCATATGTTATATACTTTTACTATCACCATTCTCGATCACAAAAGGCCTTATTTTGTGTAAAAAATTATTATTTTGTCATGGACATTTCGTTTGAAAACTTGTCACTATGCTTTAACAACTAAATTCTCTATTTTTCGTGTTTTCTTTTTAAACTGCAGCAACCTTTAGGTTTATGGCCAGTTGTTGCTTTATAACCCATTTCTAATTAGGTTAGAAATTTAGTTAATTTATATGTGATGCGATATACACATACACAATCATTACAAATAAAATAGTAACTTCCATATATATATGACTACACATGCATATACATTGACAGACCTAAAAAGAAAATGGGTAATTACAAATACATTATTCCCTTACAATAAAAACTAAGATACGGACTGAAACTGACTATATTTTGCTTGATAAAAAGATAAAACCATGTAATGGGGCAAACCAAGTCTGTATGTAATGGGCTGAGCACGAAGTACTTTAAACTGTCAAGTTAGTTGTCTAAGTTTAACTCCGCACCCTCCGATTTTCTGTCATTTTTTAATCCAATAATACTAAAGGATAGGATCCATTTGCGTCTAACTTTATTTTATCCAAGTTAAATGGCGAAAAATCAGTGAGAAAGGAATTGGAAAATTTTTCCAGGCAACCAATTTGGTGAAAATTTAAATCACTTCCGAGTGAAGGACATGGAAGTTTTCATTTCAAAGGAATAATGTCTTTTCTTTATTTTAATTATTCATTATCCCTCTCCTTATCTTTACCCTGAGAAAGAAGACACTGCATGTCTTCAAAAGTATTTTTGTGGACCTGGATCTCATCTTGTGTAAGTCAATCAAAAATTGTGATACATATTCTCCGTAATATTTCTTAATTATCTTACATGTTCATTTTGAAACGTAAAATTTAAAACTTAGGTAAAAACGTTCTTAACATCAACAATTAACCTATCCCGAGCTCTAATAAACTTGCGACTTCCGCTTCCCTTCAAACCATAAAACATAAATAAAAATTAAAAATAAAAGTGCAGCTATAGTCCACCAGTTTTATTTGTTAAATGAAATTGAACGTTTGAAAAGCTATCAAAATATTTCAGCTCGAATATCTGAAAGTTAGCAATATGCATTTTTTCTTCTTGCCAAATTGTACAGGCAAATATTCAAGACAAAAAAAGGAAACACAACTTGAGAAAATACACTAATTCGACGACAATTTGTCTTTCATATAATTATTAATTATATTTAGTGTCCATTTTTAACACAATCGAATGGTTTAACAGTCATTAACCTGAAATCCATAAGTTTATTTAATTTTTTGTCGAGCTGGTAAGATCACCGAAGTCAGGCAGCTCTGGGTGTGGTCATTGCTTGGACGGGTGACCGTTGCAGTACTCCAGATGGTGTTGCCTGTGCGGCGTCCACCCAGTGTCGTGAGGCCAATTGGGGAGCTACCTGAATAAAGAGGTAGCGATCACAGTGAGAGCTTCGGCTCTTCTCTCCCAACCCGTCTGGTCAGCGTGGGAGCAGTAGACCACCTCCGGGAGAGGCCTCATCCAGTAGTGGATTGAATATGGCTGTGTATTATATATATACTTTATAACACTGGTCAACTTATGTAAATCTCCACGGTGCGAGAGGTCATTTAGATCACGATCAACTACGCTTTTAATTGGATGATGTGTGGAGAATGCACCGGATTCTATCATCAGGTTTTCTAGTTTTCCTGATTGAAGTTCGCTACTACTCCAAGACCAAGTAGTTCCCCATTTGCCCTCATGTTACTGGGTTAGAAATGAAAATTATGTTCCTTCCACCAAATTGAAATTAAACCCGACACCTCTCGCAATGAAGGCCACAGCGTTAACCATTTTGAAACTAGAGACAGACAAAAAGTATTACAAGGACTTACCTAGAGAATCAACTCGTTTAGGCCGCCTTTTATGCCTCCTTTGCTCCTTCTTCTTTATATCTTGTTTCACTTTATTTTTCACCCTTTGGGGGACCGTATCTTCATATTCACATAATGTTTCACGAAAATCAATCATTTCATAGTGCTCAACCATAGGACTCACATCCATTCCATTTATACATTGGGTGTCAACTTTCTCGAAAATATGAACCTGTACTTCATTCTCTTCACCGTCACTAGATTCGCTACTGGAACTCTGAGCTAGTTTTGTGACGATGCTAGGTAATGGACGAGTGGGTGACGGACGTGGTTTGGCACGGTCAATATTCCTAGGACTGTTGCTTTTCTTCGTGCTTCTACCACATGAAGTTCCATCCGACTTTTCATCAATACTTAGCACAGTTGCATTTTCCAATTTCAACGGTAAAATATCACCACTATCAGCCAATTTCATCATAGCGTTCTCTGTGTGCGGGACTACTGAATCTACTTCAGAAGATGCAACCTTCACATTTCTTTTCTGGGTTACTCTTTGCGGAGATTTCGGAAATGTGGTCCGGAATTCTTCAGCAGAACCTTTAAACAAATATATTATGTATATTAGGGAAACGTAAGCACGTTCTGAATGTATTAGATAAAAAGTGCAACAAAATACTATTGCTGAGTAATTATTCATTACTGACGGGAAGTTAAATTTCAATTATATGAAAAAAACAATGTGGCGAACAATGATTATATGGATGGAAATAAAGTTAAAAAAAAAAAAAATAGATATTTTACGAGATTTGTGTATCCAAAATGTGTATGTTAGAGTGAAGTTCTATACCTTATACAAAGCTCCCTTTTCAAATATATGTTCACATTTTCTCACTTTACCATACAATTATTGTTGTTCGCCTGAAGATACCTTTCGGAGGAAGGTGAAAAGTACTAAACGAGTAAATTTTCCGTTGCTAACGAGAAAAATTAGAGGATTATTTAAGTAAGTAGGAAATTGCTTTCAGATATTTAAAGAGTGGAAATGTCAAACGTTCTAAGTGCCAAATGTGAAATTTTACTGAAGCAGAAAACTGAATTTAGCTTCACATACCGTATGACTTCCAACACAATGCGATTGTTTTCACCTCTTTCTCAGTGATTTGGCACTTGGAACATGGATGAGGATATGCGGATGGATAAACATGCTTGTGGCGAAAGTTTTTTTTAATGGCACTTACAACGTTTGACATTTCCACTCTCCATTTGTCATTATATGAAAGAAAGCTAAATGCATTGCTTTCTAGCATTTGTAACGTATCAGCATTAGTGCAAAATGCGTCATCTTCGAAATATAGAAAATTGGCGTAAGTTAAACTTTAACGTAAAGAATTCAAATAAAACCATTTTTAAACGCACAGTGGACCCAATAACAACTATAATCTTTCCACATACTTACATATATATATATATATATATATATATATATGAGCTCCTGCGTAGCCTAGTCGGTAGCGCGCTCGACTTCAGTGCGAGCGGTCCCGGGTTCGATTCCCGGTGGGGGCTCAAAAAATTTCGGTGTTCACCCAGCATCGTGAGGACAATTGGGGAGCTGCTGTGAATAAAATACAGTGGCGATCACAGTGAGAGCTTCGGCTCTCCTCTCCCAACCCGTCTGGTCAGCGTGGGAGCAGTAGACCAACTCCTCCCTTCTGGGAGAGGCCTCATCCACTAGTGGATTGAATATGGCTGTGATTTATTTATTATATATATATATATTTATTATCTCGCAGAAACTACATAAACATTTCAGTTACATCTTTACGACGGTCTGAAATCGAGCAGCCGTAGCTCAGTTAGTAAAGCGTAGGCTTAGCAATCGGAATGTCCTGGGAATGATCCCAGCGCCCGCCTATCCTGACTGAGGTTTTCCTCAGTTACACCAGGCAAATACAGGAATGATACATACAAACTAGGTCGACTACTTTCCCAATATCCTCTCTCCCATTCTGTTTCGGTCTGATCCTGAGTTGCCTAAAGGCCAGAGAGAAATTCAGAAAATTCTGCGGCTGTGTATTCTATAAAACAATGGGTTTCGTGGCCATTTTGGATCAAAGATGGCGAATTTTTTAGTGATGATGTATTCATACCAAATTTCGGTTTTATAGCTCTATCGGCTACTCAAACCTTCCCATTTCAGGTGAGTTCAATCACAAGAACGAACATTTTGATAATATTAACACAGTTCCAAATATAATAAAGCAGTAATGCTACGTCGTTAAATAACTTTCCAGTAACCAACTTTGGCGCGTGCCAACTGCCATCTATCGAGCACAATATTAAACTCATTATAATACAAGTAATGCAAACACGATACAAATATATATAAAACGATTAATATCAATATTTAAATGCTATAAAACTGTCAAAGCCTAACAAATAACTGCTTAAAATGCTTTTAAAACCTTAATTAGTTCGATTTAAGCCTAATCTAACGAAATGTCACTGATTACATACAGCCTAACCTAACGAACTGTTACCCATTACACGTTCTACCAATTAAGTTACGCCTACTCGGTAAACAAACGTCCCAATCCCCACATTTATAAGCAAATATTTCTTCCCATCTATGCTTAACATTATGAATATTACGCACAAAAACAAAAGAAGTCTACTACTACATACCATGCATTTCCACATTACTCAGAACATCATGAACTCTTTTTACTTCACTAAATGTGGCTCTTCTTGTCGGAAATGGCACACTTCTAAGACGAATATCAGTCTTCTTTAGAGGAGGACTTTTACCTCCAAACAACGTTTTCCTGTTCTGACCCACAGCACGATAGAAAATCAAGTCACTTTGTTTTAGATAATCTGCCCAACCTTCCATAATATCCTGCACGTGCTAGAGAAAAAAGAAAAAAAATTTTAGCAACAAAAAGAAAACAAAAAATATAGTACAAAGCTTCTCTCAAGCCGTGCGTCACATTCATAATGTACTTCTTTTTTTTTTGCAATTGTCACAAATTCTGGTATACGTATGTTCTCAAACGATAGAGACTATCGAAATTGTTTCATGTGGAAATTGTTTACAAGCAGTAGTTCCGACAAATGGAATCAACTTTGTAAATACTAAGTGTCACTGGCAATGTTAGTAGTTAAAACCTTCCGAAGTCTCTGAATTTTTGAAACCACTAAACTGGGAAGGTGCCTGGTGGGAGACCATGACTAAGTTCCTTGGATTCGATACCACCATAGACCTCATACTAGATAGACTTAGCACGCTTCCCAATTTCTGTCTGCGCTAAAACTAACGAGTTTTTGTACAGGAGCACGTAATTTTGAATTCATCCGCTAGGTAGCTCTGGCATAGACCTCACAATAGAATATGAGGTCTATCTATGATAACACCCACCACTTCTCCCCCCTTCACCGCTCCCAGGGTGTTTTTGTTCTTTTCGGGGATTACTGACATACCACCCCCAGCAGCTAAAAAAAAAAATATATATATTCAGAGAAATCCTACGCTACCCTCTCCCGTAGAACGCATTTCTCCCACTTCTTCCTGCATACCTTTCTTTTTTACTTGTGAGCAGCTTCTATTTACATTAATGGGACAGGGTATATTTAACGGAGTGATTATCACCTGGACAACCCACATATTTTCGTTGTGGGCACTATATCGTCCAATATGGCGGTTTTCAAGATGGCTGCCATCGCTATCTCCGGCGCGCCGTCCTCCGTGGACCCACTGCTCATCCACGGGCTGATCTATTTTTGTCATCAAGCTTAAGGAAAACGGTGACATCTATGGTTGAGTGCCAGCAACGTTTTTGCAGAATCAGTGCCCAAATTTTGTGTATTTTTACCGATGGATCCAAATCAGCTGATTCTGTTGGATGTCCATTTGTTACAGACGGGAAAACTCACCAATTACGTCTCAATCCCTAAGCCAGTATTTTTTTTACTGCTAAGTTATATGCTCTTTTAAAGCCTTTGGATTTTAGCCAAACCTCTTGTTCATGGTTTGTATCGCATCCTTGTTTATACAGATTCGCTAAGTGTCTTTGAAAGCTTCGAGAACATGTACACTAAACATACGGCTCGTGCAAGATATTCGAAACGGGCGTAAGCCATAGTGCTGTTACCGCCCATTAAATTCATTTTATCTTATCGTGTAAGATATCCTCTCTGACACACGCCATAGGATCTGCTGACGGTGAGGCAGTCTTCCCCTGTATACCGAGTCATGTTGGTATCCATAGTAATGATTTGGCAGACCGGGCCACCCGAGAGGCCTTATTAGGAGATAATAAGATATTCAAAGTGTCCTCTTTCAGGGTATGCTGATTTAGTATAGATAGATAAGTCGAAATGAATGGCACCGACGATGGGATGACGTTCCTGTCCATAAATTGAGAGGATTACTGTTCCGCCTTGGAAATCATCTTGTCGAGCCAATAGGAGTGAAGAACACTTTTATGTCGACTACGCATAGATCACAGTCGTCTGACACATGGATATTTTTTGCGACGTTTGGATCCTCCACATTGTAATATATGCAAGGAGCTTTTAAGTATTCGTCACATAGTTTTAGATGTCCTGGATTTGATCTCAGACAGCATTATAACATGGCGTCCGAGGGAATGATTCTGATGTGCTCAAGAGCTTTGATGTCTATTAGAGAGACAGGTCTCTCAACGTTTATTTGAGATATGTCCATTAGCTGTAAAATTTTCTTTTAATATTCTATTATATTGTGAATGCCTTTTAATTGTTTCTGAAGACATTTTACATCTTCAATTTTTATTTAGTTTTACTGGTTTTATTTTTCTTACCAGCTACGTTTAGACGTGACAAAGATAAGGGGCTTCCCCGTATCGGGACGGGCGTAAGTCATAGTGCTGTTACCGCTCATAAAATTCATTTTATCATATCCGGCGTGCACGCATAACACAATGGATACCACAATCTACCTGGCATTCTATTGTTGGTCATTTTTTTACAAGATACAGATGCTTATCAGAATAATGGAAACACCTGTAGTTGGCAACACGTCAGATGTATGGGTTGGCAGTGGTGTCGTGGCGACCGCAGCGCCGGACTGCTGGTGGTGGTGTGTTAGGTCGGTCTCCATACTACGTCAGGCGTCGTGGAACAGGAGTGTGCAGTGGCTGCAGCAGACGGAATTAGTGTAAAATGGGAGACCTCTCAGAGTTTCAAAGAGGGCAAATTGTTGGTGCGCGGTTATGTGGAGTGAGTGTGACGGCAGTGGCTAGTGTGTTAGGTGTGTCGCCAGGGACAGTGTCGAAGGTGATGACGGCCTACACAACACACGGGAAAACCACATCGGGGAAGCGGAACAGTGGGCGGAAGAAAAGCATCAGTGACAGGGCACGCCGGGTATTAAAGCGCATTGTCACGCGGAACCGTCGTGCCACTGCGGCGCAAGTGACGGAGGAACTCAATCAGCACCTCCCCCAACCTGTTTCGACAATCACAGTCCGCCGCGAATTACATGACATGAACTTACGGGGTCGTGTTGCACGGGCCAAACCTCTCATCAGGGACCAGAACGCTTTAGCACGCCGCAAATGGTGCCGCGACCATGCAACTTGGACCGTTGACGACTGGAAACGTGTGGTATGGTCGGATGAGTCACCATTCACCCTATTCCAAACCACGGGCCGTGTTTATGTGTGGAGAACGCCCAAAGAAGCGTATGATCTGCAGTGTCTCCGCCCAACTGTGAAACATGGCGGCGGCACGGTGATGCTGTGGGCCGCAATATCATGGTTTTCATTGGGTCCTGTGGTCACACTTCGCGGACGCATCACTGCCAACGATTATGTCGCAATTTTAGGAGACCACTTGCATCCTATGGTCCGGATGTTGTTCCCGGACAATGACGCCATATTCCAGGATGATAATGCACCCATTCACACAGCTGGAGTTGTTGCAGCGTGGTTTGAGGAACATCGGGATGAAGTTCAACACCTCCCCTGGCCCGCCCAATCCCCAGATCTCAACATAATTGAACATCTGTGGTCCATCTTGGAAACACGACTCCGGCGACGATTTCCACCTCCATCCTCTCTCACAGAACTGGCCGATGCCCTGCACGAGGAATGGTGTAATATTCCACTTGCTACCATTCACGACCTCTATGCCTCCATCCCACGTCGCATCAAGGCTGTTCTGAAGGCGAAAGGTGGCCCGACACCATATTAATCTGGTAAGTTGCACTTTCGTTCAGGTGTTTCCATTATTCTGATAAGCATCTGTATATTGTCTTAAAAGTATTTTGGCCCCAAATATTTTTGTCTTACGTGGAAAAAATATGTGCAAGAAATTTTCATGTACCTTATGACGTACATTTTGGCCCTTTTTCGAAATTTCAAACTTGCCTTATGGACCTAAAGCTCCCGAAAAATCTTGTTTTACGAACCAATTTTTGGTTTAAGGGATCCATCCACAGAAAACTCCGTTGAGTATTTTCATGTACTTTATGGCGTAAATTTTTGGAAAATTATACTGGCCTCGGTGTGACATGTAAGGTAAGAGTAATTCGAGTCAAAGCCACAAAAGATGGAGGAGTAAAAAATGATGTAACTTTTCATCTAGTAGCTTCCTGTCCAAATAGTTTTCATGTAGTTTGTCTTGCCTATCAGAACAGTGGTTCTCAACATATTTCACTCGGGTCCAAAAACGGCTAGTGACTCGGTCTTACGCGCGTGTAGCTTGAGTGTTCCTTTATTCAAAGTAAATATTGAGTCGAATTATTTTAATTCCTTTTGCTAGTAAAATCACAATCTCAGAAGCTTCGCGGCTCACCTAACTTAATCTCGTCTTCTCAATAGATGTGCCGCGAAACATCTGTCGAGAATCACTGCATTAGAACTTGTGTGCACGTGAGGAAGCTGGATTGAATCAAGCGACACATAGAGAGCAGCCTGCTTTTAAGGATGTGTTCAGATGGGCTTTTCTTATTTTTTAAATTTAAAAAATGAAAATTGACTAAGGTTTTCTTTTAAATTTAGAAAACACCGTCCTTCGATTTATCCCACTGTTTACCTAAATACAATACAATTCAATTCTACACATGAACTATTTTTATTTAATGTTCTACATCCAACATTTTTTTTTTTTTTTTAATTAACTGACCATTGACGAAATTGCTGACACAAAGTTAGGTCCATCGAAATTAGCTGTCGTAATTGCCACACTGTACGTAATATCAAAAAAATGTTTCCTCTCATAGTTGTTAAGCTTTTAATGGAAGTTCCAACAAAACAAAAAATTACCCCACATTCTACTTGAAACTTTCAAGTACGTACATACCACTCTTATCAATCAGCCACGGTCGATAATATGTTTATGTTCATTTGTTTCCTTGTATAATTCATGCAGGACGATGCCATAGTTTTTCGAATGTAGCATTCTGACTAGTAATAATCTTCATAGTGTTTCTTACATGAATAAAAAAATGTAAGATTTTTATAGAGCTCAATTCCTCTTCATTCATTTGGCTACATTCTAGATGAAAATTCACTTTCCTATTTCCTACGAAATATGTATTTCACCACTCTGAATACCGAGCTGGCTTTCGTTCGGGATTCCTCAGGCTATTCTGATAGGTTTATCCTCAGGTCATACCAGCAAAAATGTCGAGATGGTACCTTCAAATTAGGCCCTGGCCGACTCCTTTCCCCTACCCTATCCCAGCCTGAGTTTTAGATGTCTAAAAAGGCCATAAAATAAATTCAAATTTCATTCACCACTCCGAAATGTATTCATGAACATCACTAATTATACAAACCTGTATTAGTGATGCTTCATTATATCGCCTAAGGCTTGCACCAGCCGATTTAGGATGACTTGTGGAACTTTTGGCATCACGAGAACTCTGGGAACCACCTTGTTTAGCTCTTACAGTGTAACAGTGGAAAGTTTTATGCACTACAATCTCCTTCCCTACAAAAGAAACAAAGATTTATATAAAACTAAAGCATGTCTCGCTAAATAAAGATAAAAAATCTCTCAGTGCATGTTCAGCAGAGTGCAAATAAACAACACACTGCTAGTTTACTGACTTCAACTTATTAAAAGAACGTTTAAGACTACGTCACTATGTTTCTTTCCTTGAGAATCATGAAACGACCCAGAAATAATTATTATTACTAATCGCAGAATAGAGTTCCTCATTAGAAAGAGAAAAAGGAACTGGTTGAGGCATTGCTTGAAGAGAAATTGTATTCTTAGGGATGTGGTGGAAGGTAAAAGAAGGAAGGGCAGAAAAATGCAGTTAAACTCACTTATGATGTGACGATGCTATTTAGTAACACAGTAACACTTTGGGCCTTTGTCCGCAGATGTGCACGAGAAAAAGATTACAGGAAAACTGTCATAAATGAATTTAAACATGCATAGACAACTAGTAAAGTAGTTGTAGGTTATGTTATAATAGGTTAGGTTAGGTTACTTTTGATTTGCTTTTGCTATGTTGTTTCTTTAGCTAAATATACATACACACTTGTATTAATAAGATTCGGTTAGATTCCCATGTGACCTTGTATTTAGCTGTTGATATGGAGTATTCGTTTCGAAATGTGGAAAATAGTACTTAAATCTCCAGTAAAAGAAAAAAAAAATCAATTTTTACGACATGGAAAAGCGTGTGTTTTTAATTGAGTACGTACTTTGTTTCGTTCGCCCACAAAGGGTTCGTCCGTTAACGATTTAATATGTACCCTTGTGCTTGATGTTTTCCGCCTTCACACACTCACTTGTCAAAAATAACCAAAAACACAGGCTTTACTTGCTACAACGTTCAATCACGATTATCACACTTCCACAGATCTCACATAAATTTTGCAAATTTTTAGTAATTCTGAAGCACATCTGCGGAACAAAACCCACACTTTGGCCACTGTAATTGTGAAAATAGTACCAAGTGTTAATACCGACTATTCCTCTATTTCTACAGCATATTATCATAGGCGTGCGCACAGGGGCGCAATGTAAAAAGTTAAAGTAAGATATAGAATAGAAGGAAACATGTAATACAGACAGTTATACGTGCAGGGGGAGGGGGTGGGGTGCGGGTGGAGAAAGGGCATCATGCCTGAAGTCCTAAGAATCCGCAAAGTAGTACCCCGCCATCCTCTCCCAAATTTTTGGTCAAGTAAATGCATTACAAAGTATTCATTAATAAAATTAATATGAAATGCAAAATAATGAGAACTAATCTAATGAAAAAGGGATTTGAACTTCTGCCTCGGTATTTATGCCCGAGGAAGAGCTAATATATTTTGCCTTTCGCTTCGCCTTGTATCGAGTTTTTCACTGATGATATGATAGGGTAACTCTAATATTATTTTCACTGTCACAGTTTCAGTCTTAAATTTATCTAATTTTTTTTATTTCGTATTTTGATCCATTTACTTCTTTAAAAATGTACGTTTTGGGGCTTTTTAAGGTGTTTTACAGCTAGCTTTGATTCGTCATTAGTTTTCATTTCTATGAATTGGATTGTAAGTTTCAAGTTAGTTTTGTGTTTCAAGTGTTTGTTGACTTGTCCTATTTCCCTTAAAAACTTTAGTTTTCAAAATTTTCACCAACATTCGGAACCCCATATATAGTTTCTTCCATAACATGTGAACCTTCGTCCCTTGTCTGAAACAAAATCTTTGAACAACCCACATAGCAGGTGCTTCTAACCGCATTGTAAATATTGGCAGATGAACGACGTTGCCAATCTCCATAAAAACAAAATCTTACTTTCACAAAAAATAAACGCTTCGCAAAAACTACCCTTTGTGAATAGTACAGGACTCCTCGTTCAAAGATTCGTAAGTAAACAAAGTTGATCTGAGTGAGGATCAGTCGGTAGAATGCTTGACTTATAATCGAAAGGATCAAGGTTCGATTTCCGGTGCCGGCTATCCTTACTGATGTTTTCAGTTTTTCCTCGGTAACATGTGAATAAATGTCCCCTAGTTATTATTATTATTACTATTATTATTAGAGATATTTTACATCAGAGATATAAACATGGCACAAAAAAGAAACAGAGTCTGGCTTCTCCCCCCGAAAAGAAGTTCTAACCAATGATTAAGATAATTTGAGGAGTGATATGTTTATCATGCTGAAAAAATGTACAAAAATATATAAATGCATGAAATTTATGAACTTTTCGTAAAGATTTATTCTATATCCGTGCTTAGACCATCCGAGACATCGCTGTTCTCTTCCGTTGAGTCAAACACTTCAATAAAAGAGGCGTACAACTGCTGTCGAAAACTGTTTCTACGCCCCTATCTCGCTTCAATCTTTTCTACATGTGTTATATATATCTTCTATTTTTCGGGACTTACACCAGACAACCACGGTCTAAAAAATTTGACATTCTGATTTTCTTATCTTCACACTACGCAAACAATTTCAAACTAAATTTCTAGAGGGCGTAAACCTGCAAAAAAGCAGGAGGACAATAAATGTTTTACGACTGGACCCTGTCACTTCCTTGGTGCGGTAGGAGATTTCTGGGGAAGTGTTTTGGGGAAAAGGTTCAAGAAATAAAAAGAACTGTATTTTATTAGCATTTTGCATTCCCCCCAAACTTCGGTTTACCCCTCCCGAATCTTTTTGGGTACGGGCCTGGCGAACACAGCAGAGTCAACTACATCCATATGATCCATCACAACCAGCTCCATTAGATAGTGATGAACGTACGAAAAGAATTCTAGGAGGCCCACTTCGTTTTGGGTTAGCAACATTTCCAACGAAGAAAACCTAGATTTCAGCACGGAAGTTTTTAGTTGTCCTGGTATGAGATTAGAATATATTATTTCTAGGAATGCTGCGTTTTATTGAACTTGGATTTTATTTAAAGCTTTTTGGCATCTTGCTGCGTTTTGTTTTTGACGTCACGTGATCCTACCTGCAAGGAGTATTAGACATTGCATCCGTCAGTAGGGGATTTTTTAATTAGAAGAAAACTGAAAATCTTAGAGCACACAGTTTGTTTAAAAGCAGAATAGAAGCAAAACAAGATTTTCTTTGTGGCACAACGAGCGTCGCTTTTATTACGAAGAGAGAAAGAAGTCGTATACAAAATGGACAAACGATGAAGAGACTTACTAATACTGTAATGCGTTTGGATATGTGTGGTAAACCATTGCGAATCCACAAAAATGGATCTGAAGAAAGTGTTAAGAAAGAACTGTCTCTAGAATTTGTTGACTACCTAAAGATATCTGATCCAGAGTTTCGAGATTTTATCAACATTGCAGAGGAAACTGCACCGTATCTTAGCAACAGCTTCCAAGACGACACTCTGCAAGCAATTTCCCATGTCATGATGGAGAACCTCAAAGATGAAATGGAGTATACTAGCTGATGAAACTACTGATTGTGCCATAGCAGCACATAATATCGGGTCAATATCCATCCAATTGGCCCGATATCCTGTGCTGTTTTGGTAGACATAATGAACTAATTCTCAGTAATTGTACGTTATTTTAATGAGAGTCCGGTTAGGACACTAGGGACTTTTCTCGCAGTGGTCCCATGCTTGGGCCTCTGAGGTGCACTCAGCCTCCTATTAAATTGAGAGTACCACAGTGTCCTCCTGGACACCTTGGGAGGTAAAGGCGGTCAAGCGTGGTACTGACCACTGCACCTCAGTTCGTGCCGTTGGTCGAGAATATGTGGAGTGCTCTCTCCATATACTCTATGAGCCGTTCACAGCGCGTGCATATCACACAGAGGATAGCCTTACCTACCTGCAAACCAGTTGAAGTTTTCATCGGACTATTCAACCTGCAAAGGACTATTGTTAAAAGTGCTTTTGACACAATTGATAAGTGTCATGAACATCTTAGAATTCCTTGGAAATTTGTTATATCTGTGTGTTTGATGGCCCATCAACGATGTCGCGGCAATTAAATACTGTACAAGCGAAGTGGAAAACAATGAACCAAAGATTGTGTATGTTCATTGTCATTCTCCCTACCTTAACTTAGTGCTTGTAGTTAGCTTCTATAGAATTTCATAAAACAAAAGCGATCCGACACGCTACGTCTGAGGCTGCTCAGAAAGAAGTCAACCGAAACTCCATTTCATAAAGTAATTTTCGAACATTAGGTGAGCTTGCAAAGCTGAAAGCTGGCATCAGTGGAAGAAACTTTTGACTCATCATTTATGTTATACATCAAATACCTGCGTCAACACGTCGGGAAGCTGCGAAAAGAATGACAGAGAATTTAGTGTCAAGATTAGAGTCTTTTTAGTTTCGTTTTATCAATGCAAATAACGCATCCTCTTTTAAAAAATGATCTTAAATGTAAGAAAATTACTGCAAACCGAAAGCTAGGATTTGGTGACAACAGTCAAATCTGTTTCCACATTGAAGTCTGTATAAAAGAAACGTGGAATAAGGAGTAGTTTCGTGATTTGTAGTGAGAAGTGGAAGAGATGTCAAACGAGGGACCAAGAGTGAGAAAGAAATCTAAATGGGTTACCAAATGACAACGTGGAATCAGCGCTTAACTTTTCCTCCAAAGAAGAAATGAACGTCTTCTATTCCTTATTAGAGGACTCAGTGAGATTTTCGCAGGAAGCTACAGAGATGATCAAGTCAGTAGGAAAGTTAGTGGCACTATTGATAGGATAGGGAAGAATAAATTGATTTCCCCCGGGGAACGAAGGCTATGTTTGTAGATACACTGACTTGTAATCGTTCATCATGAAGAGCGTGAAGCGTTTTTGCAGTGATTCTAATATGAAAACAGCAAAGACTTTATTGTAAACGTTTTTATGGGTTCACTAGCCGTGTAGAAAGTTATTTTCGCCGACATTTCTAACATCTAACTCTTGGTGTTCAAGTTTAAAGAACTTTATATAAAAATTTAATTTTTCTTGACTACTAGTTCGCACGAACATTTTAAATTGCTATCTTCCAGGTGAACAAAGGCTACATCTGTAGATACATTGATTCATACTTCAATACTTCATACATACATTCACCTTTGGAAATGTTAAATGTTTTTCAGTATCTATAATATAAAACTGAAATAGTTCTTATGGACTGCACGTTCGCATTGAAGTTGATGATTCATTCTCATATCTAAATTATATTTATAGTTTACACTCAGTGCATTTTTGTAATTTAATACTATGCCTTATTGGGGAGTTGGAATTAATTTTGCTAAATATTTAAGACCTACCTACCTATCTTTTCCCCCAGTGTAAAAATGCTGCGCACGCTAGTGCATATTAACCTGTCTACTAACCCGCGTACACTCGCTCTCACATGGTTTTTATAATCTATGTGAGGGAAGTAATTCCATTAATGTTTCTACTTTCAGTTATATGTATACACTGTAAAAAATTACATATCATTCATAATTATATATTGTA
The DNA here is from genome assembly GCA_022664845.1 of Lepisma saccharinum. Lineage (NCBI taxonomy): Eukaryota > Metazoa > Arthropoda > Insecta > Zygentoma > Lepismatidae > Lepisma > Lepisma saccharinum. The sequence continues at coordinate 142,570 of JAGDQP010000266.1, forward strand.
TTCTACGAAAGCCGTATAAGCGTATTTTACTTTAAAATTATTCAAATAATAACATGTAAGTTAAGTATAGCATACAAATTTGCAAGTATCTCACTTTGTTTTGGACGATTGTTATTATTACTCAATATTCGAATTAACTAAAGGTTTTACTCAAGTCTCCTGAATGGCGACAATTTCTTTTCCTATATTTTTTAAAATCTGTAAATTATTCTACCATTAAGACTTCCGACTTCAAAAAATATGGCCGAGTGACAGACATATATAACACCGGTAGTCATTCATTTCAAGGAAGAAAATAAGTGGTATGTTACGCATTAATCTGCACCAAGCAAGCTAGTGACAACTAACAGAAGGTAAAAAAACTACTTAAATTAAATAGACACGATCCTTGCTTTTCTATCAGTAGATGGCAGCACAGGAAATACTCTGTTTTTCATTCAGGAATTATAACTGACTTGCAACGAAAATGTACATACTTCACAAATATGTGACACTCAAAAATAGAAATAAACGCATTTTTATTTTTTCCTTTTTCAATTTTGGATTCTTCTGGACTTCATTACGAAATTCCCGTAGAATTCCGGCATTTTTTTCCGTCACAGCCTATTTCCCGATCACCAGACACTCTGACATTTACAGATATTCCAAAATGAGTGAATACTAATCCAAGATGATTATTAATCGGTTTAACATTTCTTTTATCCTCATCCCGACTTACCATATTTTCACTTACAAGTACATTTTTTTTTTTTTTTATGATTTACTACGATTTTTTTTATTTCCGAATAATAATTTATTATTTACAAAGTTCCACATTATGTATAAAATTCCCTTGACTTCTCCAGGTTTAACCAATTTCCCTGACTTTTCCAGATTTCCAGGTTGAGTGGCCCACCCTGTTTTCTTTTCCATGTCAACTTTTTCTATATTCCCTTTTATTCTGGACGTTTCCTGTACTGAATTCCACTTTTTCTGACTAACTCCGCAACCTATTCCCTTTTCATTGCTTTCCCTATACTGTATTCCCCTGCCTCAACTACTTTTTCTACACTGTATACCATTTTCTCTAACTGCGTTTCGTGTACAGTGTACCACATTTTCTAATCGCGTTACCAATACTACGTCCCACTTTCTCTAACTACGTTTACTATACTAAATCCTCTGACACTTTCCATACTGAACCCCACTGTTCTGACTCACAGTTTTTATAATTATTGGGCATAAACAGAGGGGCGTAAACGTTTTTCCCCTTTAGAATCAGAGGGACGTATCTTAAATATACACGATCGAAGTCTTAGAGGTATAGTAGCGCAAATTTTCCTTCATGTTAGAATCAGAGAGGTTTAAGTAGAAAAATAATATTTTGAGAAATTGAGGGGAAAAAATACACCCCTCTGCCTCATAGGAAAAGCAACAAAGTAGTGCAACTCGATTCATATTTACTCTGACTCTCAAGGGAGTCCCTTCGTCTCTTAAGCTCTCGTATTATTAATATTCAGTGTATCCAGTTTAATTTTCAACACGAAATACCTTTACTAAATCCCATCTCCCATCAGCACGCGCAGTATGTTGTCAATTGTTTTTGATGTGGGCGTCTGTCATTTTCCTTTGCTCTCTCTTCCAATTAACTGTTTTTCTATCGTCTACTGAAGATGACTTAAAGCCGAAATATATAGTAACTTCATGGTGCTAATTATGAAAATCTGTTCGTTATCTTCCTCGAGAAATTACATAAGTAGAATCTGTTTCCTCTATTCAAATTTCACCTTCTATATAATTTAACTCATACAGTCAAAACGCAAACTTTACCTTTAAAAATCCCTGCAGCAAAATGGCCTCCACCTAACATAATGATTGCCCAATAGGTATGAGATGGACTCTGCAATGCAAGTGATAATAACTGCTTGTCTCCAGTCGGCATATTCTGCAAAGAAAGCAAAATATTCAAAACATAAATTTTCATAAATAATTAAAACAAAAGTAACGATAATAACAATTTCATTGTACTAATAATAAAACGAAGTCAATGGTTAAATTACTTCAGGGTCATCAGAATTGGAAAGTCTGACGTCGAGATTCATACAAAATAATAAACTGAAAATAATTTTAGGTCCGAAAATTTGCACTCAATACGGAAGCGTTAGTAACTTACGCAATTTATAATAAACAATCGACGTATTTCGTATGTCGCGTATATTGTTTTGAAGTTGCTGCAATAAACCCCTTCAGAACTTTCATCGGATATTTTTTTTTTTTTTTTTATTGATTAGAGTGTTATATTATCTCAATGTTCCCGATTCTAAATTATGTCAATTCAAATTTCCAAATAACGTTATCATCACTTAATGCTTTCATAATTACAAAGCTTCTTTAAATATTACTTATCACTACTCACTTTGTAACACATCATTTATCACTATTTTGTATAAAATAAAAAGAACAAAAATCACTAGGACAGGTCAAAATAATTAAAAGTTCCATCCGACGAAATATTATGGATTCCTAATTCTCTTGAGGTATCCTAGATAAGCTTACTTCTTTCAATATTTTATTCCATCTACATTTATAGCAGAATAACCTCATGTGCTTTCAGATACATCACAAAGCGCAGTAATGGCAAGAAAAAAAATCTCCTTTACAATTTTACAGATTCCAAAACAGACATCGAGTTTACCGTGACTATGTTTCACAGTCCACTAATTCTAACAAGCTGACAGTCTTACTTTTTTATGGTATGTCTTTCTCTTATATTCTTTAAGAGGAATAAGATGTGTATTTTTCTAAAAATGGGACAGAGTGCGATCCGACGTTAATTTCTTCTTTTGTTAACGCAGAATGAGATCTTCAACTTGAAACAAATTCGTTACATCATTTTTAATTTTTCCACGTGTTTCAGATACTTAAAAGCACTTCATGTAAATAGCATATTAATTATTATTCATTCTTTATTATTCAACACGATGTTCAACTCTTCTGTGTTCTTACATATCAAAACTCGAAACTGCTACAAACATTAAAGTAATTAAAACAAAAAACGCAAAAATTATATCAAGAGCTGTATTATACACTTAACGATCTTTGAATTAGGAATACCTACCTAATAACCTTCTCGGGCAATCTCGGCATCCATACGTCGCAGAACAGATTCCATATAGTGTCGACTATACTTATGTTCAATTCGACGAATGCTCGGTGCAGCAGCGCCCTCAGTTGATGTGTATTTTGGGAAGAAAGAAGGGGTAGCAGATCTTACATCCCGTCCCACTTTATTTCAAACATGTTCAAGTGGGGTTACAGTCAGGTCAGTGTGGAGAATTCGTTATCGCGTAACTCCAATCACTTAATCCGTAGTGATTGACGAAGATAGCACGGTGTGTTATCCTCTAGAAACGTGGTACTATGCTTGGGGAAGACCTGGAGAAATGGGTGCAGATGATAAGCAAATAGGTCCCAGTAGCGCTTACCATTCAAGGGTTGTATGATCACCAATGGATTTACAGTATGCTACGAAAACGCTTCACAGACCTGACACCGCCACTACCGGCCTGCTAAGCCTCAATGGTGCAACCAAGAAATGCGGCCTCACGCTGTTTACGTCAGATACGAATTCCCCATCAGCAGGAAACGAGACTCGTCACTCCAGACGACTTTCTTCCTGTCCAAGGTTCATTAACACCTCTTCATTGTGAGGCCTACTTGCAATGACAGGGTTGTCAATGATACTCTTGTTGGCCTAGTCATGGAACCCGCCTGTCGCCGCAACGTTACATCACATGGTGAAAGTCGTCGTACTGGCCCGCTGGGGTACTGGTGAGTCAGCTGTTCCAGTGTGGTACGCCACTGCTGCAATACGTGACGCTTGGTTCTTGGATCAACCAACGCTGTTGACCGCTGTCATCCTCTGTTGGATGTCTGTCCACTGAATTGTATCTATGGTAGTTTGACATCTTTGGCTTGGGCCGGGATAAGTCAGGGTAGAGAATGTGGGAAGAAAGTCAGGAATTACATCTAAAAACTCTGAGAAAAAAACCCTTAGACTGAAATGTTTGCTGCTGGATTCGAAACCAGAACCTTCTAAATTGGAAGTAAATCCTCTACCTACTAAGCTACGGCGGCTTTGTGGATGTCTGTTTATGGTTCGCCCACTTTTGGTATAGGAACAGCTAAGTGGGAGCTTTTCCACAATACTGGCATAAGCTCTTAGGACCTTCACTATTTACCCACGGTCAAATTTACTCACGTTACCAAGTTTACCCATGACTACCAATTACTGCCTTCTGCTGTGCTGAAAAGAGGTGAGCACATTCTTTGGAAACCGATCGTGACATGGCAATAACGTAGTATCCCGTCATCACTGTGAATATGTCAAGCGTTAGGTGTTTCTAATCCAAAAATCATTTAGTGTACATAGCAACAGAATCTAAAAACTGATTTTCGAATGAGTACAAGACCAATCAGAATTAAGTAAATAAGTGACGCACACAAGTTAAGATAAAAGTTCTATATACTTTGAATATAAAAGTATATTATTAATATACCTTTTCAAATACGTACCTTACTTTGAAACAGAATACATTTATACAAAGAAATAACATTTCCGTCTTCATTTTCAAAGAACAGCTTGGAATGTCTAGAAACCACTCTATGAGAGCCAGACACGTTGCCCTCATCTTCAGTGTCTGTTGAACTGAGATTAGCAGAAATCTTCTGAAGAACTCGATTTCGAATTGACGTTCCTGAAGCTCTCTGTCCACTCAGCCTACGAGGACTGCTCTGTGGACTACTGGTTGACGATTCTGAATCCTGACACTCGTCCTCTGAGTCTGAGCCAGATATGCTTGAAACATCGCCTGCAAATATCACATGTTACTTATATTCATTACATCCTGCGAGAAAAGAATAAAATAGTGAATCATTAAAGATTACTTAGAAAAATCACTCAAGTATATTGCTGATTAAATGGAACATTTCGGTAATGGGTCAAGATGATGACACTAATTTAAGGTTTGATAATCTAACAAAAAGGTGGGGGAACAAACAGCACCAACCTACAAACCCTTAAACGTTAGAAATTAAACTAGGCATATGGAAAAAGTATCCGTTAAAACACTTAAATATTTTTTAAAGTCTAATATGGAAAGTTGAATTGGGTAAATTTAACTCACATAACCGATAAAATTAAAAGAATGAGCATTCTATCTTTCTCACTCTCGCTCTCTGTATGGGTGTGTGGCTGGCTATATTCTCAAAAATCATGTTCCTTATGTGGTTGTACTAATCTCTTTCAATTAATGTGAATGACATATACTCACCTTCACAATCTGGATAGTATGAGTAGAAATAATTTTTAAAACAAAATATGAAACATAAAGAAATGATACTGATATTAAAAAAAAAATGCATCAACTCGATCTTAAGGTTCCTCGCTACTCCCTCCCCCATTTTTTAAACATATTTCAAAATATCTCGAAATCTAATAGCATTATCAAAATTTTAAGAAGATACATACTTACAAATTACT
>JAGDQP010000266.1:148490-182495 GCA_022664845.1 Lepisma saccharinum
TCTTTGACAACGAATCACTCATCAATGGACAAGATCTCGAGATCGCTGTCCATTGTATTTCATAGTAATTTGTAAGTACTAGAGATGTATCTTCTTAAAATTTTGATAATGCTATTAGATTTCGAAATATTTTGAAAAATGTTAAAAAGTGGGGGACGGTGTAGCGAGGAGCCTTAAGTCATTTCACATGACAGCCTAGTGCTCTACCATTTCTTGGGTTAACGAACAACTAATCTTTAAGAAAAAGGCTATTCTTAATTTTTTACCTGTCATGCTTCTCGTACTAAACGCCAGCAGTTGAAAAATATAATATTTAGTCGTTTTAACGAATGCTCTTTCCATATTCTAATCGCCATTTCTAATACTTGGGAGATTTATGTACTAGCAACAAGGATCATTATCAATAAGTAGTAATATTCGCCTTCTAGACATTCTAAATATAGAAATTTTAAAACAGAGAACCTTATATTATGCCACATTATCCTATAATGAAGTAGAAAGGTATACCGTTTATTACTACGTTATTTACGTAAGTAAGTTGATGGAAAATATTTCAGCGCTTGTAACAGTCATAATCAGAAATAAACATAAAGTTATTTTTATTTTGTCGAATATATCCTCTGTTTCGAAAGCAACAAAAATAGTAATACTGAAATTTCCAAAATATATCGTGTAAGTAAAACCCGTAATAAACACTACTTCAAGCATCAAACGCCGTTAATTGTCATTTACTATTTCTTTTCCGGGCTGAACTGGCAACAAGGCGCTGAAATGTAGCGATCATGGCCTTAGTTAAAGTACCGCCCCGGAATTCACTTGGTGGAGTTGAAGAAAGCCCTGGGAAACAGATGAGGATGGTCAGCAGTGGGGCTGAAACTCGTGTTTCTCAACTACCGATTCAAATTCAGCTACGCGCCACAAGACACGCCTAAAATTAGAATACAGAAATGATAATACAGGGCTCTTCTTACATCTGTATGTTTTGCTGTTGACTTCTCTAATGTTCAGAATGCAAATAGTGAATAGAATACTTAAAATAAGTTACAAAGACACCGAAAAACACTAGTTCTAAATAATGTTTTCCAGAAACTGAACTTACAATGGCATGCGTGAAAGTTTGAACCTGCGTCGTTTCTCCATTACTAATTCGTAGATAGCGAGCAAGCAATCTTCTCATCTTTAGACCGAAGGAGTATGAATAATTATCTCAGGAAACATCACTTTGTGAGAAACAGAAAAAGCAAAAATATTGTGACTTTCCCCTCTACGCACCATTTATGTATTGGCCTGTTTGGACTGAAGGAAACCAATGGGGAAATTTAATGAGTGGCCTCTTTAATCTACGCGTCCTCTGCTATTTCCAAAGAATTGTACAACAGAATAATATTTGTAAGCGGCCTTACTGTACCAGAAGACTAGTAAAATTAAAAAGATTACCAGTTATTAATTAAAAATGCTTCTGTGCGTAAAATGAATTTTTCTGCTAAACAAGCACGACTTCTTTGAAAATTGGCAAAAAAAGATAACGAAGTAGGGGACTGTGGTCTAGAAAACCGTCAGAGATACATCAACGAGAGGCATTTTGCTGACTCAGTAGAACTCCACTGGACTAAAAGCAGTCCGGCAGGCCAAGGCTATTTTGGATTGTCGCACCAAGTAATTTAGTTAATAACACTAATGTCAGGTGGGCAAAAATGTTCGATTTTCCGTATATATGAACTAATATTTGAATAAGTAAACAGTGCTAGTAGTATTTCCAACTACAAGGACACAAATATATATATATATATATTCATGCACATATGAAGATATTTTCGACTCACCCGCAAGCTGGGAGAATTCCTCCTCTGAAACAAATTTCTTCCCTTCTAGCTTTTGTTTCAGGTTGTACCGATGCCAATCAAGTTTATAATGCTGTCTCTGCTCTGACTTATCTTCAAACCTTGCATTGCAAAAAGAGCAGAATAATTTATCAGACACTAAAAGCCCCGGCAACGTACGACTCTCATCAGCACTAGTCTCCTGCTCTACAAAGAAAAGGCTTTAGTAAAAATTATTATATTGCGATAGAACAACGTAACAATTTTAATATAGCTTAATATTAATGAGAGAAAGGTTTTTTTTAACACCCATTGTTTTGCATTCAGCTCGATTTTTTTTTTTTCTGTATCTATCATGCACAAAACTTAGATAATTGTGCCACATCAATGGACAACTAATTCTATCTTCCTAGAAACAACCTACAAACAGTGGGGTCACTGGGCATTTTTCAAACAAAACTTTCAAATGTTGGTAATTCGGTAATGGTTCACACGAAGACATTGAGGCGACCTGGTAGTCGTATGGGTTGGTGTGCCAAGCCTGCGAGTCGAAGGTCCTGATTTCGAATCCCAGCTGGAGCAAGGATGTTTGTAAATTTTAGAAATTTAACAGCTAATGGACTCGGAACGGGCCGAAGTTATGTCCCCGACAAAAAAATATATAAAAAAAAAATTACCAATTCACGAAGACATTGAAATTTGTACCAACAATAATTCAATCTTTCTAGTTTATTTGGTAAAAATATGATACTGTATTGGTACGTAGTTCTTGAGTTAATTAAGGTTGTGATTTGCACGATTATTATTACAGATCTTAAGAATTAGGTTTTCTGAAAACATGGTACATAGTACAATTAATATGTTCAAATAGAAAACGTTGAAATTTAGTGCTCCTAGCACAAACAGGGAATGAGAAAATGGGTTCGGAAAAAAAAATGGGGTGATATTCTCATACCTGAAATATGGGCACTAATTGAAGGAAAAAAAAAAACAATAAATATCTCTTGTCCAAGCTGTTGAAGTTGACGAAAGTCAAGATCCCAAGGTAAAATTCACATATACATACACACACATATATATATATATATATATAAAGCCAATTCTTAGGGCAAAAAGTATGTTTTAGCGGAAAGAATGTGAAGATTCTATAGTATTATCGATGCTGGTTGTTACCGAATCCTAAAACGGGCATTAGTTCATTTCCCAGTGACGCTTAGCAATAAGTATATAGTATGGTGTTAGGAGCAGAATGTAGTGGTATATAATTCAAGACCACGAACAACGATACAGTTATTTCTATTAACAAAGATTTGTACCAGAGATGATTACAGACGAAGTTAATATAAAGCGTGTAAAAAAAATATCACTACAGTACAAAAGGTCATCTTAAGACTGGTAAAGTAGTAAATCCCAAATCGAACGCGATAGTCGATACTTAAATAATCTTATATTGTAAAAGTACGGAAAAACAACTCTACTTAACCAAATATGGTTTTGATTGCATTAAACTTACCTACTTCTCTCTCTTGTAAAGTTGAATTAAGTTTCATGCACTGTGCCACTTTAATTCCTCTCATAAGAGTTCTAACATCATCAACATTATATATCTTGTGCACTTCATACTTTGGTTTTGGCTTTACACCACTTTGCTTGGATTCTTCAGCCATACTGCAAAAGTAAAATTTAATAATCAGTTGCATCAAGAAAATATGAAGATGCACTTACAAATGAAGTACAATTCCAGAAACCTTCTACTGATCATCTGCGTGGGAAAAAAATACAGACAATGACAACTTCTATTACAGAGCATAGTAAATTAATATAGATTCTTCACTAATGCTGATTTGTGACACACCTATAGTGGTGTAGAGAACGTTTATCCCCGTGATGATACCGACAAACTAGATCCTGGCGGGAGATACCTAAAGGTTATAAATAAATAAAATTCAAAATAGGATTATGAAGCATAATTCACTCCACGAAAGAATTTACTAGTTAACACAAACACATGGCGATGCTTCAGCAATCTAATCGTGTAACTTCATAAATTACCTGATCATGGTTTTATTATTTGTGTATGGACTTACTGTCTATTAAATCACTCTTCCACAAATATTTTTACAAGAATATGCTGGAAGACTCTGCCCGCCTTTTATAGGTCATATACAAGCTTGGAACTAAATGGTTAAGAAAGCTGGTTCTTCACGATTCTTCAGTGTTAATTACGTTATAATGGGCAAAACCAACCAATAAGGAATGTAGTTTAATAACATGTTCCGCAGAAAGAAATAGCTCCCTTAACAGTTTAATGGGCTTCCTAAACCAATCCAATTTATACATAGTGCATAATGCTGTCAAAAGATGTTGGACAATGTTTTATGAGACAATTCTTTATTAGCAAAACACTACTGGTATAAAAAGTTACTTAATTCAGCCACTTATTGCGCCATATGTAAGTTCATACCACTCATTCCCTTGTAAATCATCAACACAGGCACTTCCATAAAACACCTAGCGACAGCATGCAACCCAAAAAGTGTTACAAAAAGCCATGAACCATCATTATTTCTTTAAATATGCACTCGAGTTGATCAAAAGATAAAAATAAGATGTCATGAGAAAGAATAGTCCATCGTGTTATAAATAGCAATTATTTTGCTCCAAAATTCGGACACAATATCGAGGAGTTTTTTGTTAAAGTCAGGTTAGGTCTTCTATCCTTTGGATCGAATGAAGGAAACGATCTTTTGTGGGAATCTCGTGCGGGTAGCAATTCTGATGAGTAAGATATAGAATTGGCAAACGTTTAGGTGAAGTAGAACCCGGCTTAAATTAGCCCTAGTATTGCCTCCACCCTCCAGTAACTCAGACATTGTTTCTTTATTTAATCGCATAGCAAGGTGCCCATTTTTCGTGATTTTTTTTATTTATTATGACAAGATTTACGAGCGAAGCTTTCTTTGTTAAAAGAACACTAATTAACAACACTCTTTCTTAGGTTTACCATGCCTAGAACGTTACATTTACTGTGATATATAATTTTTGTAATATTTTCCTTTATTTATATGTTTTGACAGGTGTGGCTGGATACCGGTACTTAACAGTCAGTTACTGGTAATCCGTGGCTGAAAACTGGTAAATTATACTACCTGATCAGTTTTATTCTTCTTACGAGTTACAAATGTGTGTTTCTTCATGTTATACAGCGATAATACATGCCTTAAACTCCAAGCTAGGTATTGATTCAAATATTTCCCCCCCTTTATATATCTTTTGTGAGAATTTACATTCCATCGAAATCGGAATTTTTCCTTAAGTGTTCGCAAACGGTTGCCGTCGCCTTAAAAAGAAAAGAACTTGTTTCGATGAAATATCAAACCTTGCTCTATTTTAACAAAATTTGACCAATAATAAATCTACTTCCATAGGCTTATTTCAAATACATTTATAGCAGGTGGTCCATCACTACTCACCCTGCTCTACAAGACGAGACGCACTCCATAAGCAACTTACCTGGGAAAGTATCCATGTACACAATTTATAAGCTAAACTGATGGTTGAGGTATGGTTCTAGAACACTAGCCCGCCTGGGTTATTCAATTTTTTCTTACAAAAAAACTTGCAATAATAGTTTGCTCGTTCTACACAAAATATAAAAATATTTAGATACCTCGCCCCCCTTTGAAGGCGTCGCCTAAATAATAATGCATTTATAATATAAGAAAAACATATGGAGACGCTCTACTTCTGCTAAAAATAACATCGGCCTACATGATATAAAACAACCTTAATTACCTTGATGTCAGAGAAACACGATTTCCGAAACAAACTTGAAGTTTAAATTTCTGCTTCTTTCACTACAAAAATTAAACTCTTTGATTTATGTGAGCCAAACTCCCACGTTGACGTAATTTCTGATGTGACAACCAAGTTATGAAATCTTTTCTGCTAACACTCTACCAGCAGTGTTGCACAAATGTATACAGAAATTTCCTCATCTAACCACAAAATTAATCTAAGGATTTTTCTTTTTTTTTTTAGTATCCTGTTTGAATTCGAATTTAATTTTTAAGGTCTTTAGGCACACAGACTGGATGGAAGATGATGGAATAATTGGTGGAATAAAGAATGTGGGAGGAAACTGGAGAACTCCGAGAAAACCCACTGGACCACGCTTTGTGTGCACGCGATCATGGGTTCAAATCCCGTCGGGTCCATTGAACGGAGTGGTTCGGAACCAATTTACGAAAAAAATTGTTCCCGTCCTTAGAAGTTCAGCAGCTCGTTTTGGATGTTAATAACAATTCACTCACTCACCCTGAGAAAACCCACGCACACAGTGTTTGTTCACCACAAAGCCCACATGGATGAGCAGGGTTCGAACCGACGTCCCGAAGCACCATAGGTGAGCGCTCTACCATAAGGGATTCCGCTAGAATTTTCAGTTTTCGGGGTGTCCAATCGAAATTGGGAATGTGTAAGTGCAATTTTGCACGTTTACGGTCGATGTTTGACATTTACAAATATTTTTTTGGGGGGGGAAGGTGCTCGAGAATTTGGTATTTTGACATTCCCATAAGTGTACCATTAATTCACCGCGGTCCAGTCCGTCTTTCTGTCTGTCCACGAGTGCCTATTAGCAACGATTCTATCGAAATCTAAAAACCATATGGAAAATTATAAACAGAACCTTTGAGATCAGACAGTAAGGAAATGGTTGTACCCGCTCTGGACTTTTCGGAGTACTAACTTAAAATCACAGAATGTGTAATGGATTAGCGCCTTGTTATATTTTTCAACAACAATATTGTAATCTTAAAAATAATAACTTCCCCAAGAATACCACGTTGTTGGGGTGACTAGACGAGTTCAACGACGCCAAGTCATGGTGGCTTTTCAAAGATACTAAGACAAATAAGATTTCCAAAGGTGCCAAGATCAGATTCTTGTTTTGAAATAGACGCAGGTGACCTCGAAGAACACTCGAAGTAGATAGAAGTGACCCCATGAGGAAAACTCGGTGGGCCTCCGGTGGCCCGCCTTCATGGTTGGTGGGCCACTGGGGTCCCGCCGAATTTTCCTCATGGGGGATTGTGTCTTCGCTCTACACGAATTTCCTCCACTCCTGAGCAATTGATTTCTAGCCTTGTTTGATGATATTCTCCTCTTTTGCTTCAGGGCGGTCTTCTCAGCTTCTTCGCTTCAATGAGTGCATGCTTCCTCTTCGTTACAATTTACATCCGCTAAGGTTTAATAATTGCTATGTTCAAAAGTTAAGCGATGAAATAAGAAAATGAAGAATTGCGTAATATTGTACAATTGTAAAGAAACAATCTATATAAATTAGCCTTGAATTGGAGCAAGGACCATAGATTGATAATTCATTGCTATTAAGGGTGGTAAGTAATCTACTTGAGATATATACTGTATTATTCTTATTAACTATGTGTTGAAGGGAAGTTAGAATTACTTTAAGTTTCATATGAGGCTACTATATGTCAAAACTATTCTAATAAGTGAGCTATCGAAACCAAGTAAACTTAAAATGAAACAAGCTATGTAGTAGATATATTATCCACCGCATGCCTTACTGACTTTAGGTTAGGGCGTTATTTGTAGAGGAGAAAGGGAAGAAATTATCTTGCGTAGTGTGTTTTACCTGGTAGTTCACTTACCCATTTTCTTGTAGGAAGGGAAACCATTGACGTTCAGTACTCCAATAAATGCGGATATATTTGGGCATTATTTTTTTTTTCCTTTTTCGGTGACAACACTCTGCTTTAGGTTAGGTGGTTAGGTTAGTAGAAGTAGTAAGAGGAGGTAACTGCTTATGTAACAAGGTGAGTCAGTATACGTTGGGCGTTCCATCTGGAACCATAAATGGAGCAGTCACAGGTGGTGCCTGTCAACGGTGATATGCATCGCATATAATAGAAATAATATCTAACCTGACTTTTTCTAAACTGAATTTGTTCGCTATCGCTCACTCGACATACTGTCAGTGGTTTTATAGAAAAACATGAGTGCTAACATAGAAACAGACATGTCACTATGACGAACAGTACCATGATTCCGATTCCTGAACATGTGACTTATTTCATTCGAAAAAAATACGCCGGACGTAAGCTAAAGTAATATCAACCAATGACCTATTTCATTCGAAAAAATCACGGCCGACGTAGACTAAGATAATACCGTAAGGAGTACTATTCACACTCTTCTGCTACTAAGTTTATCATATAGCTACTTGTGTTATATGGTTTGTTAATAATGCAAATGCGACCAAACAGGGATCATAGTAAGAATTAATCACTAAATAACATGCTTACTAGCTCAAAGATAGATTTCTATTTAAAATAAATAAAATATTTTGTGTAGAGCTAAGAAAATTAAAACTATTGATAGTAAATATTTTATCATTTTTTTTCCATATCACGTTTGATTCTTGTTTTCTTTTTTCCATTCATTTCCTTACTTCGGTTTTTGACGCGAGCCGCTGGTTTATGGCCGCACAATGATTTAGATCACACTTCACTTTTAGCTGTCACTCTTATTTTCTCACGTTCTTTCAGTGCTTCACTTTCTTGATTCAGTATCGTACCTGTACTAGGGTGACGAACTTTTAAGGTTCTAACCAACCCGGAACACATCGTGTTCAAAAGAAAAGAAAAAACTTTAAATTAAGAAACTTTGACAAAATGGGGAGGTCGGTTAGAACGGGGAGGTATGCACCCAGCTCAGAATGATGGTGCCATCAACCAGATTGAATTATTACTGGATGCACCACAGAGGCACTTGTGTAAGTTGGAGTGGTGATTTCATGAATAGCGTGTCTCTGAGTGGAGATTGTTTTTTTTTTTTTAAATATATGATCTTTCTACTTTTCAATTTTTTTGAACACCAAGTTTGTTGCTCGATTTTTTTTTATTTTTTTTTTTTTAAATCAGAACTGCGTGCCTCGCCTTATTATTGCAAGATTAAATACACAAAGGTACAATGCCGGCGTGGCTTCAGCAATACGAAATAATAGTTCATTGCCCGCATGCGCCACTCTTCCTTTCGGAAAAGAATTAAGAAATAAAAAATAGTTTTTATACCTAAGGTTAAATAAATTTGCCACACATAAATAACAAACAATAATTAAGAGAACGTAATTAAACGTCTCCCCGAACCTTTGGCAAACAGGAATATAGCAGAAATCAGACAAAACGGGTATCTTGTACAATTCTGGTTTATTGAAGTACTAATTTGACTCTAATGACTGTTTCCTCTATGTTAAATATTTGATGTGACTAATTTTCTCCCTTCTTCGTAATTTATGTTGCAACGAAAGATATCTCTAAAATTTTCCGGGAGTCAAACACAATCGCACTGTGGGTGATGAAATATAAATAAAGCCAAAAAAAGTTAAAATGATGGGGATACAAGACACGTTCACAGACTTCACCTGTGTATAATAACGGTCTAATTTAAACGCTATCGACAAGGTGGCTGCACTTCAACGAAAACTCAGCCCTGAGTTCTGATGGAATTACCATAGCCATTCACACACACACATATACACATTCTGACACGCAGATTAGGGAACATGACACATATAAAATATACACTTTATTAACTGTCGTAGAGACAGTGAAATATCAATACCTTTTGCCCGCTGCCGTAGAGACAGAAATATTTCGGAAATTCAAAGCTTGATTTTATTCATTTCAGTAGTGTGCCCGTCAGTGGAAAAATACAGATTTTACAATGCAACCGCTATTGCAAACTTTCTGATGAGGTGGAGTTAAAACAAAGTGCACTGGCGGAAAGCGTAGAGCTTTTTCTCTCCCTTTGATGGGTCATTTCAAGTCCCTAACCTTATTTATCGTTCAAGAAAACAGAGAGTCTCGGTTCTCTGAATTCTGAAAAACAAGAAATTCATAATTACGGACGACGAGAAAGAAGTGGCACAGTGGTAGCTAATTTGATAGATATAGAAAAGGAGAGAATTTGCGAATTCTGTGTACTTGGGGAATATACTCTCTCAATTGTAAAGATACAAATAATAGCCCTTGGTAGGAACTATTGATCTTACCCAAACGACCATGGCTGTTGCTGCAGATGCTGCGAAAATCGTAGGTCTGGCGAGGTTAAACAGTGGTCAGTCAGCCGCTGCCGCTAGAGTAAACTGCCAAGGGCCACCAAGGCTGGACTTCTGGCCATCTTGGGCAACTTTCGTCCTTTGAAAGTATATAACTTATGTGTGAGAAAAATTTCATTATTGTTTGAAATCTTTAACATCCCCTAAATCAGAGCCTCCCAAGGACCATGACCGCCGACAACAAGCAACCCTGAAATCCACCAGAGTTAAGCTTACACTGCCTGAATCGGTCATGTTCAAAAACCTAATGAACTGGAAGTGGACAAAGCTGATTACTTTGAATATTATTTATTTGTTTGAATATTATATCATATATTGTATATTGCACAGGATTCTTTATGATTTATAACAAAAGTTATTTATTCAGTTATTCTTATTGTTTATTAATTTAATTGAGAGTTTATTCTTTAATTTAAGAGAATTAATTAAGTGAAAGGAGAGATTTTGGTAGGAAGTTTGGAATTTAGCTTTAGATTTTCTTCATCTTCTTTTGTTATAAACATTAGTTGTACATTTCCTTATCATTTCTTCTCCTTTTTTGAAAAGTAGGCAACCCGCGGCATAAATCCCATGAAAGTAGAAATGAATGCTCATAGTTATGTAATTTGAGACTACATATAGTTAGTTGCTAAGAATTCTTTGTTTCTTTTTACATGAAGTGTATTGACATGTTCTCGTGAAATGATGTTTGCACCGTCAGGATTTTTGTTTACTTTTGTGTGTTTTGTAAATGGCTCAATTCCAATGTAGATGTGACTATCCACCGATTTAATAATGTCCAAATGCCATTGAAAAAGTTCTTCAGAAACCTGGATTATGGCACCTTGTATTTGTTGAATATCCTGTTTTAGAGTACTAATAGAGAGAACAGTTGACATCCATTTTAACATGTTGTTTGTATGATTATTCAAAATATTTTGAAATTTCAGTTCCAAATTTTTTATTTCATTTTTCTCTGGGTTTGAATTTGAAAGCTCTTGGTTTTCTTCTTGAGTATTTGAAGAGTGTGAAAATGTATCATCAGTTCTGTAGACTTTATTTGTGATGGATGTCTCATTGCGAAGTGGTCTTTGAGGACAATTTGCCGCTGCAGTTCTGTGCCCTTGTTTTCTGCAAGTGGCACAGTAAGCGCGAGCTTTGACTTATATAGGCCATCCACACTAGAAACAATGGCTGCTTACGCAAGTGGCTCAGACAATTTTAAAAGTCGAGCCCTGATTAGAGGAGAATCTCCCCTCTTCAGCCTGCTCTGATTCCAGATGCTTAGTACACAGAATCGATCAAGAATTTTCCCGGTTTTTGCTGCTAACTAAAAGAAAGAAAATCCTCTATATGAATACATAGAAATATAACAAAACGATTACAAAAAAATTACAGGAATAAACGTACATGAAATACACAGGTACATGATTACATACACTCATCTTACACTAAATATTTCGATCTGGCAAGATCTTACCTGATATTATGCATAAAATTTACAAATATTTACAAAATAAAGCAATATTAAAAAAATATAAAAATTACATATTTATAGAAGCATACAAAGTAAAAAGGCAGTGAAACTGACCTGTTACATTATTTAACACTTATTTAGATGTAATAGACTGGTAGATTTTTCATCTTGTGCAAACTTTTTAGTAGAATCATCTTGATCTAAGGAGTCGGCCGGGGCCTAAGTTGAAGGTACCATCACGTAATTTGCATGGTGTGACTAAGGGAAAACCTCAGTCGGGAAGGTCGATCGATCGTATAGAACCTAGGACATCCCAAAGTGAACGTTCTACCAACTGACGTACAACCACTCGGTCACTGTTCTGTCTTATTCGTAGTCGACTAAGTATCGACTAAGGCAAATGCGCAATAGTCTTTCGCGATTTTCCCATCAATCCGGACAGCAGGAGTAAATAATTGAAGACCTAGTCCTGACTGTCCTAATGTTTATTGTTACAACCAGATCTGTTGTGGTGTAATGCAGCCAGTCGAAAAGTGGTATTTGGGTACGATATGCTATGACCAAGACCGAATAACAAGCAAGCTATAAAATCTTTACCTTGATTTCCAAGATTTCCCTCGTTTTCACCAGGCAAATTCTGGGGATGGTACTTTATGTAAGATCCTGGCTGATATAAGTTTGTCTCCTCTCTTCGGAACTATTTCCTTGAGATTCCCTATCAAAATGACATAATGCTTCAGTTATAAATAATCATTTCTGACCCATTGTTCAGCTGCTGAAGAATTGGGAATGAAATAGTCAAATTTTAAACGACAGAAGTGTTCTCTCTGGTTTTAAGTCCCTCAAAGACCTTTCCTTCTTACTTTTAAACAGCACAGTTAAGTTTCACGATGAGTACCTGGTTGCGGGAGAGAGTGGGGCGCTTGAAGTACGGCAACACTGGGTACTATTGGGAGGGTTGCGGTAGGCTAAAGATAAGAAATATTGTTTTTTTATGTTACCTACCCTATCCCGACCTGAGATGAAGATACGAAAAGGCCATAAATAAATTTAAATTCAAAATCCAACGACTTTATAACATTACCCCTTTAAAAGTTTGTGGCTTGCAATTGAATGAACGCAATGACTTATCTTTTCCCGTTTTCTCCTTCATCTTAAATTAAGAGCAACCGACAGCAGTATCCTTGTGATCTCAGGAGTCAGACCAGCGTTTCCAAGGTTCTGGGTTCGAATCCAGGCTGGAGCATGGATGTTTGTGGATTTTTGAGACTTCACATCTAGCGCAATCGAGGCGGACTGAAGTCATTAGCTACTCAAATTGCCCAAAATATAAAGTTTACAATATTTTTGTGAAATCAGAGCACAACATGCACCTATTTATTTGAAATCCATTTCGATGCTGACCAACTAATTACTAATCCCCATTCCTCGATACAGCACAATAGATAATTATACCTGCGTCCCTCCTAATTAATACTAGTGGAATCAATTATTACTAACGTGCTGGCTTAATTGATTCCTGCGTAAATGCAAATTTATGAACTCTAAATACTGTTCCAAAATAAAACGTTAATTACATTTGACAACAATAGTGTATGTCCCAAACAAATAAAGCAATGTGAACACATGAAAAGAAATCACGTTTATTGTTTCATTTGTTTTACAATTGGTATAATTTCTAAGCTGCCATTTCTGACCGTAATTTAATATAATTTCCAAAAGACCAACAGCTGTATAAGAAACACGCGACATACCTGTCATCCTGTAATGGCCTAACAGTTGTGCGTCTCTAATCTACTACATATTATTTACTGGTGTAAACAGTAAATCACTTGTCACTCTGTTTAATCCATTCCTGGAATCTGTAAGATGAATCAATTACATACCAAAATATTATTTTTATCGTGCACATGCATAGGCTATTTATATTTTTTTTTTCAGTCATGATTATATTGTGTTTTACAGATTTTGAACAAAACTGGGACTTTAGCAGTCCCGAGGAAGGTTTGCCCGAAACGCGGGATTTTGAAGGTCCAAACCGGGATAGTCCTGAGCAAACCGGGACGGTTGGTCACTCTACCTGTACTCATATTAATAAGCAATACATTTAAATACAGCAATACAGTTACGCCATGAACAACTACACAAATCATAGTAACTACAACAGTCGTAACAGTGTCTATCTACCACTCGACAGGGACATCGAAAAAAAAAAAAGAAACAACAACTCCAATCTATGCCATGTTGTTAGGGGCGATGAACGAGTTCAACACTGCGAGGAGCATGGCGATAGCCCTTTTAGATGTACGGGGTATCTAAATATCAGAAATTAAAACCCAAACCCTTCACAGTATACACCATGTTTGTTTGTGATGATGAAATGAGTTCAAGGACACAGAGAACGTACCCCTTCTGGTTTTATGGTAGAACCAACTTATAAATAGTTTACCCTTAAATATACAGTAAAACAACTTACTCATAGTGGTATCTCAGATGCATAGAAGATTTAAATCATAGATTTTTGTCTTACATTGTGAATATGTATCTTAATATTGGTTAATCTCATTTATTTTAATATATCTTTTAAATATTTGTAATGTGTTTCAAGGAAGTTTAAGTACATGGAGATTTTCTGTTTTAAGGTATACTTTTCAACAGGATATATGACACACAACTGCTCTCCAATAGGGCTGTTATCCTTCACTCCAGCACACATTCCCAACTATATTTTTACTATTAAAAAATCGAGAGAAACCCTAGAAGACTCTACTTACACTCCTCCAATTTTGGCTTTACAACCTCCCCTCCCTAAATTGAAAATCCTGACAGAATCTCTGCTCTTCAGACAGGAAAATCGGTTTCATGTCGGAGATAAACAACCTCATGCTTAATGGGAAATTGAAAAAAAATAGTGTCGAGAGTCCAATTGGATATCGATTAATTTCGATTGAAGTTTATTCTAGTAACGTGAGGTGTTCTGGGGTCCGTTAGGGTTTGGTTCCAGCACTTTTGGGAACTGTTATTGATTGGCACCCCCCTAGAACACTTATACACAAAGCAGTTATATGCACCATATATTCTTTGGCGCCCGAACAGGGGCAGATATAGTAATTCTCACCAAAAAAGTTATGTATAATATGTTTTGAGGTTCTATGTATATGTTAGTTGTTCGATAAGATTTAAAATCAAGAACAAAGTTCACAAAAGTGCCCGGAACCAACCCCAAATGGCTCTCCGAACACCACACAATTCATAGAATAAATACTAAATCAAAATTTATCGTTTTCTAGGGTTCTGTTCGCAGTTACTAACTTTCAAATGGCTGAACATAGATTTACTCAATAGTTTAAACGATTTACCGTGAGTACATTTAAGATACATGAAGGCTGGGTAATTTCCATAGAGTTAGGAATATAAATAGAGAGAACTTCAGGCAGTTTTGTTGGAGAGGGGAATGAAGCCAAGAGACGGAAAGGACGAGGCATTTCGGCCATATTAACTGGCCCATATTTAGAGACCCTCTTTTCCGAGTATTACCTCTCTGAGGTGCACTCATCCTCCTATCAAAAATGGCAATCCTCATAGTACTCGGTACAGAGGGACTCTAATGGGGCCACACAAGATGGCTGCCGATGAACCGTAATTTGGCTTCATGTGACGTCATGTATGTTCTCTCTATTTTCTTCCTAACTCTATGGCAATTTCAATTCAAATATTGAGAAACATTTAATTAACATATATTGTAGTTAAATTTTAATATACATGAGTTGGCTGACTGGAACTAGAGGTATAACACATGACTAGGGACATATACTAATCTTTTGCTTGAAGCTCCATTTAATATTTTCAAGTTTACTATTTAAAGTCGCTCCTTCTTATAGTGCATGTATAGCACCTTCAAAACTCATGCCACAAGAGTATCCTATTTTAAAATCTGTTACAAAACTGTTTGATATTATTAAGCAACAAATGGTCCTAAGTATTTTCCCCGTACTTCGCTAAGTATCAGTTGTATGATGTGTTCGGGTTTTGTCTTAAAGTCGTGACGTTCCTAACTTTAAAAAACTTCAGATCCAACACTTAAATTGTGCAGCAGCATAATTTAACAAGAATCTAAATGCACTGAAAATATTCCTAAGTGCTTCGACTGTTAAAAAAAACTAAGTCCAGAGAATAGCATTATTTCTATCTTTAAAGAAAATCTCTATCCTTTTCGCAGCGCAGCATTATTAATGCGTATTGGAGTGAAGCCAGGCTTCACCAACCCGCACTAGGGGATATTCCGTTTTAAGGTACGGAATAAGGTTTAGCTCTAATACTGAAACCTACCTTCTATCCAGCAGAATGGGTAAATCACTGAAATTCTGACTACCAAAATGACCTGGTTTTTTTTTTTTTTTTTTTTTTTTTTTTTTATAAAACTAAAAGACAAAATTATAACAACAAAATAACAAGGGATGGAAAATATTTACGTGATTAAAGTATCCTACTCTATGGCAAGTTTCAGAGCTTGTCCTACATCAAGGATTGTATTCCTGCTTGTGGAGACTTACTGTCTGTAAATAAAGTTTATATATTTTCCGTAATCAATGAATGAATGGTTAACAAAATATCTATCTAAACGGGATTTCGAGTCTGCAACGGGAATTCTTAAGGTTTATAGCGAGTTTCAATATACTAGGACATGACTAGTTGAGAAGGAGTTTGAGTTCAACTTTTACAAATTCAAGAGCTTACTAACCTGTTATATGCCAACATAGTGGCGGTCTTCTAGTACACGGGCAGGATTCTGGGACACGAAGAGCAGGTGGTTAAGGGGAATATTCTATTTTATACTTGGGAAACAAGGTGAAGCAGGAAACCGGGACTGACTGACATGTCACTCGATGACTGCTTTGATCCGCAAAACATAACCAAATATGGGCATGGATTACGGTCAGCTACATGAATAATCGTTATGGCTACGTGGACTTTCCTAAGTCTCACAATCATCATATCCTGGGTTAATCACGAGTAGCATGAGTTGTCTATTGCTGTCATTACTGCATCCTGTTATTACGACCACGCTTTGATAGCTACAACTCATCCAAATGCGTCAACTTGTATTTCTTCTCTAAAAAGTTTTAAACGGGGAATTTTCAATAAACAAATATAGGTTTTGGGAACTTAATAAAGGGATTTGGGAATGAGTTTCGAGACTTTAAAATGGAACGCATAAGTATTTCGAAGAATAGACCCGCATGGTTCTCTCCACTAACGTAGCTGGTAGCAGTCTCAATATCTACGATATATCGTACATTCGTCTGTGCCGTATAATCGTACTATGATCCCGTCTGATCATGAGGCTTGCAAGGGGCGGAACTTATATCCCCATCAGAGAACAATACCTCGAAACTAGGGTCCTCTACCGGCATTACACCTCTATTACATAGTAAGGTTCTTTCCTCCATCCCAGCAACGTCTCTCGTACTGAAAAGAACAGAAAAACAGAGACAAGGAAAAATCAACACTCAACACCTGCTCTTATTCCGCTTGACCTGCCTGCGACAGAAAAGGCCCATTGTCTTGCTTCTACCCTCCTGAGTACTAGAAACTCATTCTGGGGCTGTATCTTTGTTGCAAGCACACTTTTAACGACTTTTAAAACTGTCGATGAGCAATGCTAGTTTTCCACAGCCACGTTAAAATGAAAATGTTACTAAGAAAATAGTTATGAATTAACATAGAAATATATATATTAAATATACAGTCATGATATACACATACACATAATTAATTTTCTATGCCCAGATAAATTCTAACTACTAACTATACAAATAACAATAATTAAAATATTATTTGACACAACAATGTACACTCTGATGAATAAAATTATCATGTATACTCAGATTAAAACAAATTGTCAGACCTCTCCTTATCTAAAGTTCATAAACTTCTGTATTTGTCCTGAACCCGAATTTTGGGTCACTACACTATATATGTTTTCTACGATTAAAAATTGTGAGAAACCATGCAAGACTCTACATTCCTCCAATTTTGGCCTTATAACATACCCCTCCATAAACTGAAAATCCTGGCAGAATCCCTGCTCTTCAGGCAGGAAGATCGGTTTCATATCGGAGATAAACAACCCTATGTTTAATGGGAAATTGAAAACATGAGTGTCGAAAGTCCAATACACTTAATTAATTTCAAGAAAGCCAACGCAGATGCGCTGTAAAACATTTTGAGAAAGTTCCTTGATACATCCCTAACGTTAAAAAAAAAAATATATATATATATTAGTATTTGGAGTTCACAGCATTAACCTCTGTAGCACAAAAACGTTGAGAAACTGTGGGTACAACGTTAGTAACTTAACGTAATTTTAACGTTGTATTTATAAATTTAACTAACTAACAAACCCTATGGCTTATGGAACTTGCAAGTTCATCGCCGCAGTAACAAACGTTTGCCATTGGATTCTATCCCGGGCAACATCAAGACAGTTTTCGTAACAAACATATACTTCTCGAAGTTCTTTCTAATATTGTACTCCCAACATCTCGGTCTTCCGAACGGCATCTTTCAATCCGGTTTTCCAATCAGGATATAATATAATATTCGTTTTTCCCCATCCGAGCTACATGGCCTGTCCATCTTAGTCGTCGCGATTTAATGATTCTTACCACATCTGCTGAATCGTACAGTTTGTGGAGTTCTTCATTATGCAATCTCCTCCATTCTCCACTCATCTCGTCCCGTTTCGGCCAGTATATGTTTCTCAAAACCTTATTTTCAAACACGTAGTCTATTTTCATCTGTTAGGGTCGTACTCCAACTTTCGCAACCTTAAAGTATTACCGGCAGAATAACCGTTCTGTATATTTTCAATTGCAATTTCCTTTATATTAATTCTTGATATCTATGTTTACCTGTAGACCTATCTCATCGGACACTTCTACTAAGACATTGGTGTTGCTTTGTAGTGAATATATACCGTCTTCTATTAAACCCATATCATCCGCGTATACGAACAGTTGACTCAAACCATTCAATGTTAGTCCCATTTTGTTCCCTTAAATTTTTAAAATCGCATATTCTAACGCAAAGTAAAACAGTAGTGGTGACAAGGCATGGCCTTGTTTCAATCTGTTGCGAATCGCGAAACTATCTGACATATTTATACCTATCAGTACTCTGCTTATGGGGTCGCTGAGACACATTTTCACTAGTTGAATAAGTCTTTTCGGAATTCCAAATCGTATCAGGATACTGTATAACTTTTCTCTTTTAATAGAATCATATGCTTTCTTAAAATCAATGACTTCATCCAATGGGCTGATCTCACTGATCCCTCACCGAATTTTTCCTTTGAATACCACTGAGAACTCCCGGCGCACTGTGAGCGGTCGCCATTTTTTTACCAAAATTTTCACGCTCACGCGTGAGGCGGAAGTTGAATGTCAGGAAGTAGCAGAAAATGTGTCTGTTAAAAATATAGATAAGTATTTCGTTGGTAGTTGCTTTCGTTTAGAAGTTAATAAGTGATGTCCATGAGTGTCGAGATAAGTTTTAAAAAAATTCAATAAACCTTTCCAAAGAGAAACGTTACCTTTATTGGTAAACATACATCCACAATAACAATAGAAATACTGAACGCTTTACAATATTCAAAAGTTCGTTGAGCTCTGCAAGTTTCTTGTCATCCGAAGGATTTTCGATCCCAGAAGACTCACTGAGCTCTCAGCTGCTCAGTACGTTGAATGCAGCCAATGAATAGCTGGTGAACAGTCCCATTGTATTCCCATTTCTTTTCCAAAAATTTTCACAATGCGAAAATCTGCTTCAACGTGTATTTCTTCTAAATTCGCATACGTGATCTCCAATTATTTCATCTACGTATACACTTAGGCGTGTTAACAGAACCTTACTTAAAACTTTGTAACAGGTTGGAACTACCGAAATTCCGCGGTAATTATTACAGTCCGATTTATCGCCTTTTTTTGTAAATCGGAACTATTATTGAGGTTCCATTCCTTTGGAAGCTCCTCCTTTCTCCATGTAGCACTTATCAATTTATGAAGTTCCTTGATTAGTGCCGTTCCTCACCCTTTAATTAATTCGTCTGGAATATTGTCCATTCCTGGTGACTTGAAATTCTTAAATTTATTTATCGACATTTCGATCTCGATCTCGCTAGGTTCGCGTATCCACTGTCTGCGGTATAGATTTCAAATTCCTCTGTTTGCTCTCCGTTGTGTACATTAAGAAATTTGTCGAAATAACTTCTAGAGAAGTGATAAACAAAGAGCAATACAGTGGATGGTACGTACCTTTAGGTTTCAAAGTAAGCTCCATCAGCATCCAACACCTGCCAACGTTCCTGCAACTGCATAATATCCTGGTGATAAAAGTCTTCGAGGCAAAGAATCCGTGAGTGCGTTCCGCAGGTCTCCATCATTGACGAGAGATCTCCCACGGAGGTGGTTGTTGAGGGAATGAAACAGGTGGTAATCTGTTGGCATAAGGTCCGGTGAATATGTTGCATGGAACAGCGTCTCCCAGCCAAGTTGCTGAAGGGTCTCCCAGGTCCTCTTTGCAACATGTGGTTTGGCATTGTCGTGGAGGACCAGCACTCCCTTGCGTTCACCAACACCTGTAACAAGCGTGTCAATAACAGGTCATTCTTTTACCGGGAAAGGAAGGAAACATAGTTCGCGACTTGCCCTTCCTGTTGAGTTGCACTCAGCTGCTGTTGGAACATAAGATCGGACTTTGTGGTGTAACAGAGCGACTAGAGACGAATTTAACTTTTGTCCTCTGTACCTAAAAGGTTTCCGCTAATTCCTCTACCGTTGAATTCAGGCTGTTTCGTATGACTTGGCCGAGATCCTCTTCAGAAAACACTGATGAATGTCCAGACCGTGGTTGATCTTTACAGCTTCTGTCTCCGTCCCTGACTTTTCGAAACAGCTGACATGTCCTATCTTCAACTGGATCTTTACCATACACTCGCGAATGTTGTGTTAGGCTGCGCCTGCATTACTACCTTTATCGAACTCAAAAAGTAAACTGTCTTATGTGCTTCTCATGACTCTTCATTTCACCGACACGATACGCCATCCCTGTCTGCTCGTCCATACTCCCTGTGGCTGTTCTAATGTTCCTATAATTACATGGCTACCAATTCACGCACTGACAACGCCATATGTGGGGTCAGTACTCCGTTAACTTGTGACATGTCAAAACGAGTATCAGGTTTGAACTTACCCAATATTTAATTTCTGTATTTATTAAATTATTTTACTACTGGGAGAACTGTATGGAGTAGATGATTGTAAATAGAAGTTTTTAAATTAAATTTGATTACATATTACAATTAATATAGCTTTTACCTTACCGCTGGCCCTGTTGTTGCTCATCTCTGGGCTAGAAGATAACCATACACTTGTTACGCAACTTACGTCACGTAACTGTAATTACTCGTAATTGTTAAGGAGGATGAATCATCTTGCTTATAATGTTAAGCTCCAATTCCACTATGCAGAAGACAGTTGCCGACTGTAACCTCAACTTTTTTAACGTTTTTTAAAAAATATTACAATATGCGAGTATAATGAAAACTTTATAACATAGACTTCCTGCTCTTCTTGTAATTATTGTGAATTACAATATGCAGTGATCTCCAGACGTCTCATGAGTAAAAGTTCTTTAAGTTAATTACGACATAACCTTTGAAGATATGAGGAAAACCTTCTAAAATCTCGAAATCGTTTACCTTTACACTACATACTCCTTTAAAAGTACTAGGTAAACTACAAGGCAAAATGTTGATAGAGCTCCTATGGTGTGAAATATTTTAAAAACTGGGAAGAGCACAAAGGGGCCTCTTCATGAATTTCCACATAGATTTTCCCTGCGGTTTTGTGATTTACGTTCACTGCCTTCCATGTAGTAGGAGAGTTGAGCTCTTAAATTAAAGGCATAATTGATCAATTTGCTTAACATAACGTACAGTATGACCAATACATATTAAGCTTTGAAGGTTTAATTGATGATAACATGTTCTTCTTTTGTAGATGGTAAATACGAAAAAAACAAAAAACAATCAATTTCTTCGCCTGCCATTCTTCTAAATTAAAACACATACTTTATTCATATATTCACTTAAGTTTCAGATACATTACACCATTTTACACTACAACTACACCCACAAGACAAGTAAGAAAGAGTCTCTCTTCAGTAAAGGCGTTTGATTTATTGGACTTCCAGAAGAAACGTAGCGTAGCGAGGCGCTTCAGAACTAAATAAACAATTGACACTACTTTTACGAACGTGTGTACAGGCTTCGGAAAACCAGTATTTTTTGGCCCTGCAAAGAATGTATACATTATTCTCTGTCATATTATTGCCATGGCGTCGCAGCTTACTCTTGCTTAGAGGTGGTGGGATATCGTGGTATTGTGCAGTATTATTACGCATGGTGCTCCAACATGATAGCTAATCTCAACTATAATGTTAGTACTGTACTGTCCTTCTACAAATTGATGAAAGCTCTAATCACAGAGTTCATTGTACGTATATTCCTACCTATTAAAGATGTTACATACGTATTTACGTGTGTAACCTACGTTGGTATGTAAGAACTGATTTGCCATTACGACTGGACTAAGCATTTTTCTCAGTGATATTAAGTTTTCTACAGTGGTACAATTTGTCGCACGAATAAATACTACAATGAGTCCATTATCTCAAACAATCTCTCTCTAATGTTGAAAGAAAAGTATGCTACGAATTTTCGAATCTTCTGAAGTGTGGCTGTTGAACCTACTGTCACTACACAGGATGAGTCAAACATTTTCTTTCCATGTAAACCACTTATTCCTTTGATAACTCTCCTCTATTCTCTACGGTCAAGTGACGACAGAATAAGTTTTTAGAACACCAGGGTGGGTAATCATTGGAAAGGTATTTTGATGATACATTTTAAAATAGTATTACAGTATTTTCGAATTTCACTTAATTCCTTGTCACACATCGCAGTTGTGAACGGTTCCATATTATAAATTAAAAATTCACAATTGAAGCGGCCGGATGCAGATAGTGCAAATCCATTTTGAAAGTTTACAGGAATCCACAAATCGTGCTTTGTTATCGGCGACCATACTGCTGTTTGCAATTTGTTATCTGATCAATTCTAAACCCAGTAACCATATTAGGGTGTCTACGTGATATTATGTGCCCACATATTTTTATATTTATTTTAAGAGGTGCTGAAGAAATATGTTGCTTGGCACTTTATTGACCCAGAACTTAAGTTTTATAGCCTATCTGAGATTTGATACTAACATTGGCCACAATTTAATAGATTTTTTTGAGTAAAAACAAAATTAATATGTATTTACAAAGTATTTTGATTATTTTCAGTAATGTAAATATACAAAATACATTGACTACACAAATACAAAATACAAATACGTACCAAATACGAAATTGAAAAGAACAGCTGAGCAGCACAGAGATTTGTTCTAAATCACTGTTCATAGTAGAAAACATTTTCTCCTTTTGTTGGTTTTTAGTTCGCCAAACTTGTCTAAAAGTAGACAGATTTGGAGCAGTCGCAAAAAAAAAAAAAAAAAAAAAGCTTCGTATTTACAAAATTGCAATAAGATAATAGTATTGATTTCCACATTGAACTAAGACACAATTTTATTAAGTGAGACATCATAAAACTCTCAGCGTGGTACTCTTGTTTCTTCATTGTAATAATCGAGGTGAGATGAGGTTAGGTTAGGTTAGAGTAGTATTATGTATGTACTACTCGTAAGAATACAAAGAAGACGGACATTTTCCAGGAACCTGAGCGAGTGAGGCAAGCCTACGAGATCGAGGTTTATGGCCAACAGTTAGAATCAGGCGCTACAGAGTATTTAAAATAAACATTAACATAATTTGTCATTAAAAGCGGCCGTAAATCAATCAGTACAACACTGGATTAGGATTCGGTAGGCTCCAGGTTCAAACTCGTTGTCCCTCTATTCTGACTGATGTTTTCCATGAGTTTCCTTAGTAACTCCGTGCAAAAGCCGAGATGGGACCTTCGACTTTATGGTTCAGGCTCCACTCGTTATTTTTAATAATACAGTGATACTTTCTGAATTCCTTAACTATTGCTTTCGTCCTTCCTTTTTCTCTCTCTGTATTTTTAAACTTATAATTGATATCTTTTCTGGGTTAATACAATGCCAACCCACATCACAGGTAACATATAAAAATTAGTGGCAACACAATGTCAAGCAACTAAACAGATTTTCTATACTTTCTCACAACACATTTGTGTTTCTGTAGAAACAATCTTACAATAAGTCGAATGATGTTCGTCTTTTTAAATACATAGGTGAATAGAAAACAAAAAAGGATTTAATATCGGCTCAAGGGCACTTAATACCAACCAACACATAACATCGGATATTTTATGGGAGAATATAGTACCAATCCACACTTACATTTTCACCATTTTCTGTGCTTGAAGATGCACAATTCCGGTCTGGAATATACTCAGAATCTTCATCTGAACAACTAATGTCGGATATATCCTTCTGGAACTCATAACGAAGCTCCCTGTTACGTAACGCCATGCTGCATTATGTGACCAAATGTTGCTCAGCATTATTTTCCTCCAACATGAAGTGACTGAAGTCAAAGATGCAATACCATGCAAGTTCTTTCTTCTGTTATCTGTCGAATGAGCAAACAACGACTGGAAGTTAATTTGTGAATCGACACAATTTCTACCGAGAGAAGTACCCAACTCATTTTTTTAAAAAACAAAATGGGTTTGGCACTATCTCCACCCAACCCTTTCCATTGTAGCAATATCCTCCTCGATTAGGCATCATGAATGCCCTCTACTACAGTTTAATAAATCTCATGGAAACCTTATTGTAATAGATTCAAATACTCTATATTGTCCCCAGTGCAGTGGGAAAACGTCCAATTTTCTTAAATTGCAATATAGGCCTAGTAAAGAACTGATTGAAAGATCTTTCTATTCTCTTTACAAAAGTGATCTTAGAATATCAGCAGAAATCACAGTTTGAACGTTTACATTTTACTGTAAAGTAAAAATTCCCAAGTAAAGTAAGAATTCGGCTGCGTTAAATGCTATGATCCTCCACCATCCACCGTACGGTTGAAGAAGTCTCTTAAAAGCATCAGTGGTCAGTTAAGAGTGTTACACTGTGAAATATAAGTAATGACAAATCGTAACTAAACGGCTGGAATGTTGTAACGGCTGCCAATATTCGGGTTGTGTATCCGCAGGACCGCAATATATTACAGAACATGCTGTTAAAGCATTCAAACCGTTTAGTTTCGTTTTGTCCTTACTTACATATATTTTTTTCAGTGTACTTCATCTTGCTAAGTTTAGAAGGAACTATATTAATATCGTACACGCGAGTTTTTAGTTTATTAAATGTAACCAGGGACAAAGCTATGGGGGTATGGGGGAGACTCACCCCCTCAAAGCATGCTGAGTTTTCAAGATTCTTATATCTTAAAATCTTTAGAGATTTTCATCATTAAAAAATGACATTTAAACTATCAAACTATCTAAAAAGAGTATAACATGCATGTGTGTTTCCATACTATCAAGGAAAAATTGAAAAAAATTATATGTACGATCTACGGTTACATTATGAAATTTCAGAAGATAAGAAAAAAAAATTGCGAATTTCTAAACATATAGAAATAGTTTGCAACACACGTTTCAATATTATGAAAGTTTCAATTTTTTTATGCAGAATTTCAGGATAAAACTTATTTCTGATTTAAAAGGGGATCATCAGAAAAAAAATAATTTTATTTATGACCTTTAGGCATCTAAGGCTCAAGTCGGGATAGGGAGGAGAAAGGATGCGAAAAGGTGTCAGCCGGGGCCTAAGTTGAAGGTACCATCCCGGCATTTGCATGGTGTGACTGAGGGAAAAAAACATGGTTTAAACCTCAGTCAGGATGGTCAGCCTCTGAAATTGAACCCACGGCCTCCCGCATGATGATACTAAATTAATTATGTTATATATTTTTTAAATTGTAGATTCAACCAACAGGAGTTAAGGCCTGGCAAACTTATGAATGAAATAATCACTTAAGAGAAAAAAATCGCGGAATTTTCCAATGCTACACAATCATTAGTGACCTTGTGGCAATGTTTATAAATAGTAGGAATAACATACGAACATAGATTTAGGTATGATTTGCTGCTGGTCCATAGATAGTTGCACCCGTTTGTTGTACTTATAACTTTTTATAACATAATTAACCTTAAATGTAGGTTTAAGAAGTGTTTATACTAAATTTAACGATTATTATACATTGTAGTTTTTTTTTGTAGCGTTTACATATTGTATAACGAATAACAAAGATATATTTAGATTGATTCAACTTTTATTTAACATTTGTGCTACTAGCGTATATGCATAACAATATCTCAACTTCAAGAATATTTGTTATTTCACTTTATAAGATCTGAATTGTCTTAGACGAAGTAGGATTTTTCTAGCATTTAACTACAGGTTGTTGTGAAGCATTAAAATTACGTTATTCTATTAATTTCAATAATTCAAAAAGAAATCAATATATGATATACAAATTTAATGTTTGGGTTACATGAAACATCTAGCAAGCGTTTAGAAAACAGTGTAATAAAAATTACTGTTGTTATATGTCTATACTTTTTCTAAAAGAAACTATAATGAATTTGAAAACTTCTGAATAATATTATATATTTTAACTTTGACCAATACATCAATATATCCATAAAGACTAAAGCGTAAAACTTGAGGGAGTGAGATACAAGGAATTACAATTAAAATGATTTATTATTACTTACATATACATATACAGGGAATTGAAGTGTTACAAATCAGTATGACGTCACTATGTACTTTTAACTGAAAGATTAATATTGAAATTTGTAAATATCTCGGAATTCAATTTTGTATGGATAAATGACGACTATAGAGGAAGACTGATCTATGTCAGTTTTATTAGTTTCGTGTGAAATGAATTTTTAACTAAGCATTTCCAATATTTAATATTGCTGCGGAGAAGAGAATTTACAGAATTACTCGGTTAAAACGGGCACCAGACATAATTACATAATGATACAACTTCTCTACAATGAAGAGCAGAAAAATATGTATAATCTTATGTATAAAACTCATTTCAACAAAAAAGTGGACTTATATCATTCTTCCTCTTTAGTGCCCAAATATGGATTAATGTGCATATATTTTCTTAAGAGAATCTTACATGTCAGTGAGCATCTTTTGTTTAAAGTACCAACGTCAATAATTAATAATAATAATTTAGAATTTAAAACATAACAAATTTGGTATTATGTAATAGCTAGGTATAACTTCATTGTCCAGTTCTGGTGGTGACATATTATATGCTTGGTCTAACAGTTTATTTACAAGCCAATTTAAAAACGGTCTAACACCAGGAACACGAATTATATAAGCCAACACGAAACGAAAGAAACTGAACATGAATCTTTCATACCAAGCAGTAGCTTCGAGGAATTTTTCAGAATTAAAAACGTCAATATCGTACACAAAACATAGATACATAAGTGCAGTGTGATAGTGCAGAGTTGGAACGTAGTACCTAGTACCTTCCACTATACATCGGCCCATATATTCTGCATCTAAACTGGCCTTACGAATACTTGGCCACATCCAATATTTGGACACATTATGTAAAATATGTCTAGTACTTTCCAAACTATCATCGTTACAAATATTGAATCGGTCGTCAATACCCAATAAATATCCAACACCACGCCAAAAATGAATAAAACCTTCCAGTTCTTCCTCGGTTGCGTCGTGTACCCCAAACTTTTCGGGATACATAACAAGAGCTTCAATAAACGCTATTTGTGTCAAAGCCATGTCAAATTGCGTCACAAACATCGAACCTACGCTACTAGCGCTTAACACATTATGTGGGTATTCATCAGCTATAGGAACAGGACATAATTTCTTAAATTCCTGAAAAGCTTCACTACTACTGAATATTTTTTGAAAATTCTGCCCCTTCCCATCTAAAGTGACCTTGTCCTTAATTTCTTGTGACGACATAGCGTTCATTCTTTTCATTACAGTGTTATGTATGAGCCTTACTTCTTTAATATCCTTATGTGCAGGGTCGTTGGGATCCCAAATATTGCCACTATACCAAGTATATGTTCTAATTACCGTAGACTTATACCTTTTAAACGCCTTGAATGGTGTACTAGATCTATCAGTGAAGATCAAAGGTTCTGATAGGCGAGGGAAATTTATACCCAGAAATAACAATAACATGTTGCCAAAGCAGAGAGATGCCCAATGTTTTAGGGCAAACTCTTGTCCCTTTTTGAATTTATCCATATCCAACCAATCAGGTTCCGAATCTATAGCATAACGACAATCACCGGGGAGATAAAGTCCTTCGAGAAGATTTTGCAGACATTCTGGAAGCTCTTCACGGATAGTTGTCTCCTTGTTATGGTGTTTTGTTTCGCCATTCATTGATGTCACAAGCTGTGAAATACCAACTTGTATCTCCTTGTTTCTTTTCTCTTGGGGTATTGTTTGTGTAAGTGTTTTGGCGCTGTCTTCATTTACAGCGTCCACTGCTGTAGTAGAAGATATGGTTTCGAAACCCGTGTTGAATACCTTTGATATTTCTTTACCAAATGCAACAGAGCTCGTATAAGTTTGAGTACCATTCTCTGTAGTTGTAGTGGTTAATTTCATTTCAGTTACTACCATTTTAGTTCGGTACGACAGGTTCGTTTTCTTCTAAAAGTTTTGTAGATATATCTGTCTCCACTGTCTACATCAGCCAATATTCCCTGAAATGGAAATGAGAATTATAATATATTACTAAAATGTTTATGTTTTGGTACATTTTATAAATGAAATGTACACAGAAGATACAAAATTACACGATGAATGTTCAGTTGCAATAGTTTAGATATCTATCCCCATGAAAAAGAATCGTTGAAACTCATTTGTATTAAATTAACTATAAGACATATCGAAATCATAATAAGACTATCATTTGTATCATATTTGACGTGAAATTAGTTACCGGTATCAGTTTATTTTTCTCTGGTTAGTAAATAGATTCATTTTTCTTACTAGTTAATAAGAAAATATTATCTCCGATTACTCTCATTAGTAACTAGCTTACTTTTTTCAATTAGTTTCTAACCTATTCTTTTCCCATTAGTTACAATCTTGCATTATCTCCAAGTAATTAAAGAAGTATGAAGTTCATGTTAAGGTTATCTTACACGAAAGATACTAGTGTTCACCAGATCAATCATAGAAACCGTACATTTTAATATGGCGGTGGAGGCTGGAGGCGTCTGGGTACTTATTCAACATTGCCTATCTATGTGTTTCTTTCTGATTTATAATTATTACGCTTGTCTCTTTCATGTTTATTCAACTGAATGGACATATTACATGAAAGCGGAATGTTATACCATAATTAAAATCCTTAACTTCGTTTGTATCATTCTGCCACAAGGTTCCGCAACAAATATATAATTCGTTGGTAAGTATGAACAGTACATATATATTTTAAAATTGCATGTTTATGACTGAATTGAAAAATCAAATATCGTTACAGAATTTGTCTTAAATTCGTACCACAAAATTGGGAAATCTAATGCCATCAATCTATTCATGAGTGACAAATGATTCCAACATTCTATATTATGCTCGAATTTTAACTGCATTTATGTATTGTATATATGTAAACACGTTTGTCCGTTATGCAAATTCACCCAATTTAACTAATCTGCATTAAATTTTGCATGGGTCCTCTACTTGAACGAAGAAGGCCTTAGGTTACGTCTCTTCGTAATATACTATTTTCAATACTGCATGATGATAATTCATATGATAACTAACAGACACATTGTTAACTCTCAAATCCACAGCATTAGATGATTCTGCATCAAACTTTACACGAGTGATTCACCTGACTGAGGGAAAGACAGTAGGTTACACACACAAACGATAAAATGTATCAAAACTTGTCCTTTTCACGAAATGTTTAAACAGCAAATCCCAGTTTCACATAGATAGTTACACATGTACCTGACAACTCTCAGCCGCCAAATCTTAAAGATAATAAAATTCCCCACAAGAACGTAAAAATTGTTATTGAACTATTGTTTGTCTCCCTATGGAGAGATTATTTTCTCTCGTGAACTACGTGTTGACAGAGGAAAAGTCAGAAATGAAAATTGAGTCCATTCAGGCAATGTTAGTGGTAGTGAATAACTTGAAGATAACCCTGAGTAACTAATGAAGATTTATTCCAGCAAGAATTATCATATGTATCCACCATCATCTAAACAGTAAAGGTACAATGAACTTCAATATGCAAGAAAAATCGTAAAACACGAATAATATTAATATCACAAGTTTTATTAGCACCCTACTGTACAGGACACGACAGTGTACACCTTCAAAAAATACTGT
This sequence comes from Lepisma saccharinum, assembly GCA_022664845.1. Taxonomy (NCBI): domain Eukaryota; kingdom Metazoa; phylum Arthropoda; class Insecta; order Zygentoma; family Lepismatidae; genus Lepisma; species Lepisma saccharinum. Next base: position 178,440 of record JAGDQP010000266.1, read on the forward strand.
GTAATTTGTGTCTTTTCGAGAGGAGTTGAAACCTTTTCTCACAACTCTACACACACACACACACATAGGACAAAGAAGGGAAGCAGTGAGAATTAGTTGTTGCTGAAGTCATGATACAGATTTTGGTCAAAGAAAAGAAATCCCGTAGTCCCAATTTTACCTACAACAACTTCTAAGAAGATTTAAAAAAATGCAAAAGATTTATTTATATATATATATATGTGTATATATATATACAGCATGCATACGAAATCCACACCCTAATAATCGGGAGGGAATTTACTGTATTTAGAAATTACTTTCCACTTGAAAAAAAAATATGCTCTAGTATATTTGTGTCAGTTGGATTATAATACAGTTCTCAGGATATCAACGAAAATATAAAAGAAGGTTGTGCCGAACCCACCGTGGCGTGTTATTGTTTCAATTCTGATGTCAGGTTTCATTTGATCGATTTTCCTCCCAATTGCAGAGTGTTAATTCCACTGCATGCTCGAGTGACAAAAATTAATTAGAAAACTTTTGACCATGTCCTTTTTCTTTTTTAATTTTTAATCAACAAAATAATAATGACAATTGCATTTTATATTTTATCTTCTATTAGGAATGAATATATTGATAGTTCGTATTGGTATATAATATTTGATTTGAGGAAAGTATACTGGAAAAGATATGCTAACTATTTTGATGGTGGAATGAAAAAAAAATCACGATATTGCACCTCTCTTTGATATGAATCCAACTTATAGCAAAGAATTTCCTTGAACTTTAACTAAAAATTACGAAACGTTTGTATGACAGTAGTGGTTTGGTATTTGTATTTGTGCTAATTTCAAATTATGTAATGCAGGATTACTCATTTGAATTTTATTACATACTAAATGCAACTATTTCCAGCAACCCAAAGTTGCTACAGATGTATTTATCCATCAAAAAAAGGACAAACCCATCACTTTTGCTCTAGTTACAGGTTTGTTTTATTGAAGGGCTTCATCAACAACAAATGTATGTTGCTTTGTAAGTAAGTTTTCGGAGAACATCACATCCTCTGGTTGGTAAAATGTATGGTATGGTACACGGGACCTATAGGGATCTTCGCTATTGGACGTGCAAATGTAGATGTTAAGTCATTTATAGGTGGTTGTATACGTGAATTATAAGAGGTCCAAATTAAAGAATAACTGTCGTTAACCAATTGATTATTGCCTGACACTGTAGGATAGTCCTAATAGTATATTATACGTTCCCAAAAGCAATGGATATAACTACTGTGGACGTGTGAGGTACATTTTAGATAGGTTACTTCCTCATGGATAGAGGTTTAGTGCGTTTTCTTCAACCTACTGCTGTTACTTTCATTGATTACATTGCGAATAGTACGAAAAACTCATTCAATTCAAGCACGTACTTTAGAAACTCAACACATAGTTAAAACAAACGTTAAAGTACAGGGTTATTCAAGTCTTAAAAATATCCTAAATTTTGAGAAGTATGCTTTTCTTTTTAGTAATGTATAAACAAAAAAAATTTTGTTTTACTTTTTAGTACGAATTGTTTAAGAAAAGTATATCTTTAGATATGTTTTATAATTTTTTTTGCGAGTTCTTTCGGTATTCGGATACATTTACTCAAGCTAAATGTTTTGTAACCCATATCCTAAAGTTTTCTGCAACCCGTCAAACCCAGGCTAGTTACAGGCTAGTATTTATTTTGGAATAAAGAAGTTCATATTAAAAAAATATTAAAATATGCTTTTAAAAATGTATATAAATATATAGAAATATATGAAAGTAACAATGGAATATTGTATTGTCACCCGACTTACGTCGCTATGCAAATTTTCATCATTCTATGGCGTCGGGAAATTAGTTAAATTAATGTTCCAAGATTTGAGGACACTACGAACCATTGTTAACTAAAGAAAATAAGGTAAAAACAATCGTCCTTCTATACTAACTTGTAAGAGCAGTAGATTTTTAAAACATGATCCCAACATTCATGTAACGGTAGGAACTACTGTGCAAAAATAGAAATAATAATAATAATTCCACGCAACTGTTTTCATTAAATTGTGACTTCACGTGGAATGTCTCCTAAAGTACTGTAGAAATAGCAACTCAAGCTTCATGTTTTCGTAATAAACTTGCTTACTCAAACTACCGAACCATTTTCACGAGTCCTTTTCTTCCTGTACCGATGATCCTCGTAAATAAGGCACTGCTTCCGCACATTGCAACTTACTTACTCCATGGCTGACCAGACTCGCAAGTTCAACGCTCCATAAGATTCTGTCCTGAGCAAGATCAAGCCAGTATTTATCACAAACACCTACTTCTCGAAGATAATTTCTAATATTATCCTTCAGCATCGTCTCGGTCTTCCCAGCGGTCTCCTTTCCTCCAGCTTACCAACCACAAACTTCGTTTCTCCCCCACCCGAGCTACATGGCCTGCCCACCTTAGTCGTCGCGATTTCATTATTCTTACAAAATCGGGGGAGTCGTAAAGTCCGTGAAGTTCTACATCTAGGCTGAAAGTTTCTGGACTGAATACGAACAAGCGTTACTTGATACTAAACAAATTTTTATTTCGTCCGTGACCTCATTCTTGCTTGTTAGGTATTTTTGCTTGTATTTAAATTTGTTTACTTTCTGAATGTTCTCATTCTTAATTGTTATATATCTATTTCCTCCATTCTCAATGTCTCGGCTTGTTATCATGTATTTTGTTTTCTCTACCTGTAGATATATCTCATCGCACAGTTCTACTAAGATATCGCTGTTACTTTGTAGGGCATCTGTATTTTCCCCTATTAAATCTACATCATCCCGCACACGAACAGTTGATTCAAGCCATTATATGTTAGTTCCTTTTTGTCCTCTTTTTTTTCCTGATTCGCATATTCCAACGCAAAATTAAACACTAATGGTGACAAGGCATCACTTGTTTCAATTCGTTGCGTATCTCGAAACTATCTGACAAATTATTACTTACCCGAGTAGCTGAAGTCCCTTTTGTCCGAGCCCCTTCCACCAAAATTTGAACACCTGTGCCACATAAATTTGAATTTTGACGTTTCTCACGACCTTTGGTGACCTTAAAGGTCCCTGGGATTGACCCTGAGACTTTTCTTAGCCCCGGTCCCCCACCCCCGTTTTCAGAACATCGTGAGAAATTTTTTGGTGGCATCGCCATTTTGATAATGAAAAAAAATATCACAATTATTAAAAGTATGTAGGATATGACTCGACAATCTTCAACTACAAGAAAAATCAATGAAATATCAATGGATAAGTAAAATATATTTAAAAATCCAACTTGATTACAAATAAAATATTGACGGAATGAAAGAATTAGCCATATCTTGAATATAAACGATATTTGGTAGAAATTAAGGATGAGAATGGAAGAATACTTGTGCCAAGGCATCCCATAATGGGGCTTGAACTAATGTATCGCCTTTGAGAAATCTACATACGACACTCAATGTTTCCTTTTGAAATCATATGCAAAAATGACTCACTGCATGGCAGTGGAAAAATAGATTCATTTAATTTTGAAGAGTATTTATTTATTTATTTTTTTAAAAAGTCATACCTTAAAATGTATTAATCTCTACACATAAATATTGTAATTAGTAAGACAACAAGCCAGCCTTTAACTAATTGCTTAAATATTATTTTCTAAAACGGCCCTTAATTGTTGCGTAGAAAGACGAACGGTGTATGTTATGGTGATGTCTGCTCTAGACTATGATGGCTGAAGAAATGGTTTGTTTTGACTGTTTGTGGGATGGCGAGCATACGGTCTGTGGTTATGTAATGTGGGGAGACACTTTTTCACGGGGGGCGATCATCACAGTTGATGGATGCAGAGCGTGGCGCACGGGAAAGGCAAAGCCGGAAACACCTTTTTTTGAAGATACAGATGTTATGCTGCGATGGGGTCTCTACGAAGAAAGACTTGGTGGGAAATATTTAGTAATATGGGTTAACTTGTAGGTGACAATATCCTCTAAATAAATGTGGTAAAAGTCTGGGAAAATAGAAATACATGA